>PVJS01031007.1:0-23706 GCA_004027185.1 Glis glis | reverse complement strand
TCAAACCTGTGATCCTCCTGTCTCAGCCTCCCAAGTACTGGGATTACAGGTGTGGGCCACCGCACCAGGCTTGTTGAATTTTTTTTTTCGGTACCAGGGATTGAACGCAGGGGCGTTCTACCTCTGCGCTACGCCCCCGGCCCTATTTTTTATGCTTTATTTTGAAACCGGGTCTCACGAAGTTGCAGAGGGCCTCACTAAGGAGAGAGAGAGAGAGAGAGAGAGACAGAGAGAGAGAGAGAGACAGAGAGAGAGAGAGCGAGAGAGCTGAGGCTGGCCACGAACCCTGATCCTCCGGTCTCTGCCTCCCAAAGTACTGGGATGACAAGCGCGCCACCACGCCCGGCTTGTTGAATTCTTACATGGATACAACCCTCAATGCCAGCAGGAAGCAGGCCATCACCTCTACTTGAATCATTAGCGAAGGGGTCAAAAGAGCGGAGGTTCTGAATGGATAGCAGACATACAATGTGATTCCTCTTCCTTGGTAGAAAGGGCCCTCAGAAGGCGGCTGCAGAGCTTAGGGGTGTGTGGAGAAGCTGAGCTTCAGGAAAACAAGGAGGCTGGACGGGGAGGGAGGGTCTGCCCCTCCTCCATCCGCAAAGCTAGCCCTGGAGTGTTCTGCTTCAGTTATCACTGTGTCTCTGCTGCTTTCAAATTTCTGCTCTTATAAAGATATGCATCATTACATTCAGGGCCTACCCAGACAGTCCAGGGTAATTGTAAGGACAAATAACAAGCTAAAAATAGGAAAGGTAAACTTTGATTCTCCCTGGTGCAAGAGAGAGGCTCCCCCATCTCCATCCCCTTTGGTTAGAGTATTCACTGCAGATAATTTATAATCCTTATAATTGTGAACTTTTTTCTGTGCATTTGAGGTGTATATAAATCTTTTTCAAAGCCAAATAGACCTTTTGCCATGTTTATTCTTATTTCAATTTACAAAGGGTTTTTTTTTTGTTTTTTTGTTTGTTTGTTTTAGAGCCGGGGGTGGTGGCACATGCTTGTAATGCCAGTACTTGGAAAGCTGAAACAGGAGGATCACAGGTTCGAGGACAGCCTCAGCAAGTATTGAGACTCTCATCAACCTAGCGAGACCTTGTTTCAAAATAAAAATGAAATAGGGCTGGGGGTGTAGCTTGGAGATAGAATGCCCCTTGGTTCAATCCCCAATACCTTTGAGCTACTCCTCCAACTGTTATTTGTTTTATATTTTGAAACAGGGTCTCACTAAGTTTCTGAGGGTGGCCTCGAATCTGCTATCCTCCTGTCTCAGCCTCCCAAGTACTGGGATTACAGGCATGTAAGTACTGGGATTCACAGCTCTTTTCCATGTTCATAACCCAGGACTGTCTTACTCAAGGACTGGTAGCATCTCTTTGAGATATAATCATCAAGGAAGGTAGAACCAAATCCCCCAGGCTCCACGGGAGGGGAGGAGCTTAACTGTAGCAGGTGCATGCCTCCAAATTGCAAACCTACCTCCTGCCTAAAGATACAAGCTTGTTTTCTTTTTGGATAAAGGTAATTAGCAAACACAGAGGCCACCCCAATTACCCCATGAATTTAGGGTGAACTATAAGTGACAAATGGTGCCGTCAAGTCCTCTTACTTGAGGACTAGTCATTTATCTTTATTTGTGTAATGAGTTCTGTCTTGGTCCACTTTGTGCTGCTGTAACAGAATTCCTGAGACTGGGTCATTTATAAAGAACAGAGATTTGAGCTGGGCGTGGTGGCGCACGCTTGTAATCCCAGTACTTGGGAGACTGAGACAGGAGGATCGCAGTTTCGCGGTCAGCCTCAGCTACTTAGTGAGGCCCTCTGCAACTTAGTTAGACCCTGTTTCAAAACAAAGAATAAAAAATAGGGCTGGGAGTGTAGCTTGGAGGTAGAATGTCCCTGGGTTCAATCCCTAGTACCGCAAAAAAAGGGGGGTACTAGGGGTAGAATGCCCCTGGGTTCCATCCAAAGTACCGCAAAAATAAATAAATAAATAAATAAATAAATAAATAAATAAATAAAATAAAAATAAAGACTAAAAATAGGGCTGGGGGTGTAGCTCAGAGGTAGAATGTCCCTGGGTTCGATCCCCAGTACCACACACACAAAAAAAAAAAGAACAGAGATTTGTTTCTTGTAGTGAGGAGGCTAGGAAGTCCAAGGTCAAGCAGGTGACAGGAATGTGGCGGAACTTGCAGCGTAAGTGCCACCTTTGCAAAAGGCAAAGAGATACAAAGATCGGGAGCCTGGACGTGGTGCCGGGTCTGTGAGGCTCCTCCTCGAAGGACTGAGTATAGGTAGCAGGACCTTAGACACATTCTTTTGTCTGGAACATCATTCTAGTTAGGATACCTGAAATGCTAGTCTCTTAGGGACCTCGGGCCAGTGGCACACCCTTGATGAAATGAAGCTCTCTGCTTCCTAGTGGCCATAGTCACCAGCATGCTTCTTGGTGATTGGCTCCTAGGACCATGCGTTGCCAGGAAAAAAGGCTACAACCAATCATTTTGGCATCTCAGTCAAGAGAGAAGGTGCTTACCTTTAATTAGAATCCTCTCCGTTCCTCTCTCAAGCTCAAACTTCATCTATTATTATAATACCGTGTCTCTTTCTACATGAGTCTGGTTATATCTTCTTCGACTTAATTCTAAAGCTGGATTTAGAAACCAGTGTGTACCATTCTTGGTTTCATGTCTCAAGTTGGAAATGCAAGGAAATTCTAACCAGGATGTCTGGAAAGTCTTTGCAATGTGGCAGAAGCAGGCGCACTGTGGACTGCTTTGTCCTGTGGGTGGCAGAGCTGGTGAATACCATCTGGACTCCTTCACCAAAGAACTCCACCTCTCACGGGAGCTCCTTCCTGCCCAGACTCTTCCAGCAGAACCGCTTCGTGACTTGAAAGAATCAGAGCGTCAACCTGGATTTACTGCGCACTCGCTGGTCTGCTTCCAACACCGAATCTGGGTCACAGTTAAACTTGGTGCTTTCCTAGTTGGCCAGGAAATCTAAGAAGTGCTCAGAAACAGTTTGCCTTCCCTTTCTGTTTCCTTTATTTTATTTTGCAGTACTGGGGATTGAGCCCAGGAGTATTCTTCTGTGCTACATCCCAGCCCTTTTTGTTTATTTTGCAGTAGTAAAGATTGAACCTAGGGTGCACTACCCACTGAGAAACCCCAGCCCCCTTTTTTTTCACTTTTTATTTTGAGACAGGGTCTTGCTAAATTGCCCAGGCAGACCTCGAACTTGTGAGCCTCCTGACTTAGCCTCCTGAGTCCCTGGGATTACAGACCTGTGCCACCATGCCTGGTTCTTGCTTTCACTTTATTTTTATTTTTATATATTCATTTACTTATTTATTATTATTAATTTTTTGTGGTACTGGGGATGGAACCCAGGGGCCTTCTACCTCCGGGCTACACCCCCAGACCTATTTTATTTTTTTATTTGGAAATAGGGTCTCACTCAGTTGCTGAGAGTCTCACTAGGTTGCTGAGGCTGGCTTTGAACCTGCAATCATATATATATTACTGGGGATTGAACCCAGGGGCATTCTACCTCTGAGTTACAATCCCAGCCCCTTTTTTTAATTTTTTTGTTTTGAAATAGGCTCTTGCTAGGTTGTTGAGAGCCTTGCTAAACTGCTGAGACAGGTCCTGTACCTGTGATCCTCTTGTCTCAGCCTCCCAAGTACTGGGATTACAGGTGTACGCTACAAAACTTGCCTTCACTTTAAGACACAAGAAGAGCCAGGAATGGTGGTGCATGCCTGTAATTCCAGTACTTGGGAGGTTAAAACAGGAGGATCACAGGTTCGTGGCCAGACTCAGCAACTTAGTGAGGCTCTCAACAACCTAGTGAGACCCTGTATCAAAGTAAAAACTAAAAAGGGCTGGGGGTGTAGCTCGGAGGTAGAATGCCCCTGGGTTCAATACTCAATACCACAAACAAAACAAAACAAAACAAAACAAAAACCACACACGAAGAGAATCTCCACTCAAGAGGGTTAAAGAAGGCTTATATTTCCACATTATTAAGAATTTTGTCAGTGTGACACGCTTAAGAATTACACAGCCAGATAGCTGGGTGTGGAGGCTGAGATCGGAGGATCCGGGTTCACGACCAGCCTCAGCTACTTAGTGAGGCCCTCCGCAACTTAGTGAGACCCTGTTTCAAAATAAAGAATAAAAAATAGGGCTGGGGGCGTAGCTCAGAGGTAGAATGCCCCTGGGTTCAATCCCCAATACCGCAAAAAAAAAAAAAAAAAAAAGAATTACACAGCTGGGTGTGGTGGTCCACATTTGTAATCCCAGCACTTGGGAGGCTGAGACAGGAGGATCACAGGTTCGTGGCAAGCCTCAGCAACTTAATGAGGCCCTCTACAACTTAGTGAGAACTTGTTTCAAAATAAAAAAAATAATAAAATAGGGCTGGGGATGTAGCTCAGAGGTAGAATACCCCTGAGTTCAATCCCCAATACTGAAAAAAAAAATTACACAGTAACATTCTTCCCAATTACTACATTCAGAGGGCTGGCAATGTAGCTCAGTGGTAGAGCATTCACCTGGCACGTACCTAGCCCTGGGTTGGATCCCCTAAACTGCAAAAATAAATAAATTAATTAAAATAAAGTAAATAAATTACTATATTCAATAAATAAAATGTTAATGATTAATTTTAATTATTATACCAAATTTATATATCTATTATTTATGCCATAATATACTTACACAGTATATTCAATAATATACTAAAAATTAATTTTAATAGACTTTATTTATTATTGTGTGTGTGGTACCGGGGATTGAACCCAGGGGCATTCTACCTCTGAGCCACACCCCCAGCCTTATTTTATTCTTTTTTAAAAAATTTTTTACTTTTTAATTTTTTTGCAGTACTGGGGATTGAACCCAGGGACATTCTACCTCTGAGCTACACCCCAGCCCTATTTTATTCTTTATTTTGAAATAGGGCCTCACTAAGTTGCTGAAGCTGGCTTCGAACTTGCGATCCTCCTTTCTCAGTCTCCCAAGTACTGGGATTACAGGCGTGCACCACCACGCCTGGCTTTTTAATAAACTTTAGTTGAAAACATTTCATTTCACATCTAAACTGCTGTAAGTGTCTCCCACTGGCTGAGACGCTGCTCATCAGCTGTGCACTGCACTGGATGAGTTTTAACCAGTTTGTGTACAACAAATAAAACAACCGACAAATGGGCCTGATTTCTGGTCAGAATGGAGTAAGACAGAAGCTCTTGGGGTTAAATCTCAAATGTATAAGTGACAATAGGCTACCACAAGTATATAAGAAAATAAGCCCACAACTTTGTTATTTGAAAAACTAGAGAACTTCACAAATTTAGAGGGATACACTCGCCGCTGCTCCGTGTCTCCATCTAGTGGTCGAGCCTTGAGCGACGTCTGACCGGCTCCGGATGGGATCTGTCAAACCTTCAGCTTGGTATCTGCATTCAGTCCACTGTCACTTAGAAAAAGATTTTTCACTCACGAAGCTGACATTTATTATGTACTTTATGAGAGGGGAATATCCTTTTACTGGTTTGCTCAATTTTCTTGAAAGGGTGACGACAAGTTTTAAAATGTTCCTGTGTGCGTTGTATTGTTATGTTCACGTTAAGGAGCAGTCACACTCAGATCTGAGTTTCATCTCCTGTCACAGTCAAATGTGAAAAATCGCACCCTAAATCAGGCGTGGTGGCACACACCTGTAATCCCAGTACTTGGGAGGCTGAGACAGGAGAATTGCAGGTTCGAGGCCAGCCTCAGCAATTTAGCAAGACCCTGTTTCAAAACAAATACTAATACTACTAATAAAAAAGGTTGGGTGTAGCTCACTGGTAGAGTGCTCCTAGGTTCCATTCCCAGTACCCCCCCCAAAAAAAGGTTGCATCCTAGAGCTGGGGATGTAGCTCAGCTATAGAGGGACTGCCTAGCATGCATTAGGCCCTGGGTTCCATCCCCAGCACCTCAAAACAAACAAACAAAATCCATCTGAATTTCTTACTGCATGTGCGTGTGTGTGTGTGTGTGTGTGTAAGTGACAAGATCCAGATGATTATTTTCAACAAAATAATTTCTACTCTGGGGGGAGGATGTGGTATTAGAGATTGAACACAGAGGCATTCTGCCTCTGCACCCCCAGCCCTATTTTATTCTTTATTTTGAAACAGAGTCTCACGAAGTTGCCAAGGCTGGCCTCGAACCTGTGATCCTGTCTCAGCTCTCAAGTACTGGGGTGACGGGCCTGCACTGTCCTGCCGGCTCAATTGCTAATTCCTTTCAGCACCATGTTGGCTCTGGCGTCCTTCTTTTGTTCATAAGCATCTCTGATTATTATGTCACACAGACAAAAATCAGGCTGAGTGTATGGCACCAAGTTTTAGGAAAGGACTTCGTGTGTGTGTGTCAGAGTAATAATTTGTCTTTTTAGTTGACTTATAGACTCTGGTTAAACATGGTGGGTCACACACGTGCTTACCCATATTCTTTTCCCAAAACCCCATTAAGATGACAGTAAAGGAATAAAAAGATGTAAATTCACGAAGAGAAGCTGGTGGCCAAGGAGCAGCCTTCCTGCAGTGGGGAAGAGGGTTGCAGGGAGCAAGAGAATCCCAGCCGCTGAACGCTGAGGCTCTGCGCTGGGAAGTGAGGGGCTCAGGGGAGACAGCTGGGAACATCAAAGGAACCCCACCACCACTGCAGGGGACCAGGGCTTTACTCTGCAGAAATAGAACCAGACCAGGACAAAGGGCCTAAAAGAATCCAGGGATGAAGCCAAAGTCCACCTGCTAACGGAGGCTCCCAGCCCCCAGCCCACTGCACCAGGAACGCAAACAACACAAGCAAAAAGACTATGGCTGAGGCCCAGAGGACTCCTCTTTGGATAACATGTATTGGCCCAAAGAAAAGACAAATAAATAATACTAATATTTGAGTTCATTCAAACAATGACCAAAAAAAATTTACTACTTGATCACCCTATAACACAGCCCGCCTCCTGACAAGACCCCCACTTCTTTTTTTTTTTTTTGTGGTACGGGGGATGGAACTCAGGGGCACTCTACCTCTGAGCTACACCCCCAGCCCTATTTTTTATCCTTTATTTGAAACAGGGTCTCGCTAAATTGCGGAGGGCCTCACGAAGTAGCTGAGGCTGGCCGCAAACCCGGATCCTCCGGTCTCACCTCCCAAGTACTGGGATTACAAGCGCACGCCACCACGCCCAGCATGATCCCCCACTTCTCACAGGGCTTTCCATCAGGATTTGAGGAATGTGTTGTTCAACACAAAAGAACAAAACCACATTCAAAATAAGGAGCATGACGGAAGCTTTATTTATTTTATGTTTAAATTTTTTCAGTGCTGGGGATCGAACCCAGGATGGTGTTTAAGCCAACATTCTTACCACTGTGACCCAAACACCTGACATGCAAAACTTTAGAGGAAAGAAGATTTATTTGCTTATGGGTCTGGAGATTCCAGTCCACACATACAGCTCACTTATGGCTGCTGCCAAGCAGGAGCCAGGACTAGAGGTCCTCAGGGCATGATGGCGGGGAGGAGAGAGTGAGCGAGGGGAGGAGGTGAGGGACCCACCTCCAAGCATGGCTGCCTCTAGAGCATGAGTGCATGGGACATTTTACTTTCAAGCCATAACAGGTGCTTCGGCACTGAGCTACATCCCCAGCCCTTCTTAGTTTATGAGACAGTCTCTCTAAATTGCCTAGGCTGGCCTCTAACTTGGGGTCCTCCTACCTCAGCCTCTCAAGTAGATACTGGGGATTGAATCCAGGGACATTCTACCTCTGAGAAATGAACTTTTGAAAAGGAAAGAGCTTTGGTTGTTGTTGTTTGTCTTGTTTGCAATACGGGGGATTGAACCTGGGCCTCATGCAGGTCTGGGGATACAGCTCATTGGTAGAACACTTGCCTCGCATGTATGAGACACTGGGTTCAATCCCCAGTATGGAGCAGAGATGGGGCTCAGTGGTTTCCAGAGTTTAGGGATGCGGGAGGGATGAATAGGTGGAACACGGGATTTTTAGGGCAGTGAAACTATTCTGTATGATACTCTAATGGTAGACACACATGATGCATTTGTCGAAACCCACAGAATTTACGACACAGAGTGAACTCTAATACAAACCATAGACTAGTTGATAACAAGGTATCAATATTGGTTCCTCAATTGTAACAAATGGCCAGACTCAGTGGTGACACAGGGCTGTGATCTCAGCTACTCAGGAGGCTGAGGCAGGAGGATCTCAAACTCAAGGCCAGCTTGGAAAATTTAGCAAGAACCTACCTCAAAATTAAAAGGGCTGGGAATACAGTGTAGTGCTGTAGCACTTGTCTAGCATGTAGCACGGAAAGAAGAAGGAAGAAGAAGCAGAAATAATCGTCATCCCCAGCCCTTTAGGGAGATCATCCTCATCCGAGCTCTTTTTATTTTGAAACAGGGTCTTGCTAAATTGCTATGGGTCTTGCTGATTGCTCTGGGTCTCGCTAAATTGCTGTGGGTCTTGCTAAATTGCTGGGCTGGCCTAGAACCTGCAATCCCCATTTCAGCCTCCCAAGTACTGGGATTACAGGTGTGCACCACGATGCCTGGCTGGTACAGGGTCTTTATAGATATGTATGAAGAAGAGAAGAGATAAATTGCTGGGAGTGTAGATGCTGGGTCATAATGTATTTGCATTTTAACTTTGGGTAGAGATTGCTAAATTACCTTCCAAAGAATGTGCCAGGTTACTATTCCTATAACAAGAGAGTGCCTGCTTCCCCACCCACAGCTATTAAGAAACTTTTTATCTTTGCTAATATGAGACTCTGGCTTGAATTTGTCTTTCTTTACTTATGAGTAAAAGTGGGGATTATTTTACCTGTTTGAAAGATATTTGGTGGTGGTGCACACCTGTATGCCCAGTATTTGGGAGGCTGAGACAAGAGGTTTGCAGGTTTGAGGCCAGCCTCAGCAATTTAGTGAATCTGTCAGCAACTTAGTGAGACCTTGTTTTAAAATGAAATGAAAAGGGCTGGGGGTGTAACTTCGAGGTAGAATGCCCCTGGGTTCAATCCCTAGTACTAAAATAAAATAAAATATATTTGGAATTCTTTTTTTAAAAAATCAGGTGCTGGAGATTGAACCCAGGGCCTCCCTCATGCTAGGCAAGCACTCTACCACTGAGCTACCCACCCCCAACCCCTAGCCCCTCTTTTCATTTGTTATTTTGAGGCAGGGCCTTGCTAAGTTGCCTAGTCTGGCCTTCAACTTGTGATCCTCTGGCCTTAGCCTCTGTAGTTGCTGGTCCCTATGCCCAGCAGGAAGAATATTTTAAAAATTTCTAGTTTTGTTATTATCTTTTAAAATAATCCAATTAATCTGTTGGGCATGGGGGTGCACAATAGTAGTCCTAATACTTAGGAGGCTGAGACAGAAGGATCTCAGGTTCAAGGCCAGCCTCAGCAACTCAGGAAGACCCTCAGCAACTTAGACCCTATTTCAAAATAAAAAATAAAAAGGGGCCGGGTGTGATAGTGCACACCTGTAATCCCAGTATTTGGGAGACAGGAGGATTGCAGGTTCGTGGCCAGCCTCAGCAACTTAGTGAGGCCCTCCGCAACTTAGTGAGACCCTGTTCAAAATAAAAAAAAAAATAGGGCTGGGGTGTAGCTCAGAGGAAGAGCACCCCTGGGTTCAATCTCCAGTACCAATAATAATAATAATAATAGTTCAATTTATGAAATATCAGAATCACATGCTTTGATTCAAAGTGGAATCTCAGAATTCAGCATCCACAATGTTCCCCGCGCTCAGTGTTCTCAGGAGAGGACAGAGTGAAGCTTCTGCAGGGAAGTGTGGAGACGACCGCATATCCTTGGGTCTGGAGCAATCCACGGCACCAAATATGTTGTGCACACTACTTTATGTTCTGACACTTACCTTCAATAAATGGACAAAAGGAAAGATGCTTGCCAACTTGCAAAAAGAAAAACAGGGGTGGGGGGAGGAATTACAGAAATGAGCTATCTTGTGGACTGGAGAGTCCCTGGCCCCACTGCAAATCCTGTAGCTCCCCTCCCCTATCTGCATCCCCCAATTACTCCTCTCTGAGCTAAGTAAGAGGAAACAAAGTACACCCTCCCTGGCTGTTGTGGGCCTTGTTAGTCATCAGCTTTGAGGTCACCTTGGTCTGGCTTGGGAGGGGCACAAACTGCCCACCCAAGTGGAGATTTCTGCACGCAGACAAATCTCCAAGGACCACGAGACTGATAAGCAAAGACCCTGACATCTTCCTTGTTTACCCTTTCCTTCCCTGATTCATATGTGATCACCTTGATGTTTTCCCCTGACTCACCCCATCACTGCTTTGCTATCTCCTGTGATCAATTATGTTTTGGTTGTAACTCTCAATAAAAGCAAGACGCTGGTAAAAGGATGGCAGGAGGGAGAAGAGATATCTTTTCTCCTGGCCTCCTCAGATCTTGCCATTTTGAATCCATTGTCATTCATGTGAGAGACTTCTTTTTTTTTTGCGGTACCAGGGATTGAAACCAGGGGCATTCTACCTCCGCGCTACACCCCCGGCCGGCCCTATTTTTTTTTATACTTTATTTTGAAACCGGGTCTCACGAAGTTGCGGAGGGCCTCACTAAGTACAGAGAGAGACAGGGAGGGAGGGGGGGAGAGAGAGAGAGAGAGAGAACGCGCGCACGAGAGCGAGTGCTGAGACTGGCCGTGAACCCCGATCCTCCGGTCTCTGCCTCCCAAAGTACTGGGATTACAAGCATGCACCACCACGCCCGGCCATGTGAGAGACTTCTAATGAATCAATCAACATCAACACCATCCGCAACAAATGGCGCTGCTACAAATGGCGCCCAATATGGGGCTCAAACCCATGACCCTGAGATTAAGAGTCTCATGCTCTACCAACTGAGCTTTGTCTTTGAGACACCTGGCCTGCTTCTCTCCAGACTCATGGGCTCTGCCTTCTTTCCCTTTCCCTCTCTTGCTAAGGTCACTTCTGGCCTCCCTGGGCCCAATGGTTTCCATCATTAGTCACTGGACCTCTAGGCACATACTGCCCACCCTGTCTCCACCTCAAAGCTTCCCCGCCCTCCTTCTGTGATGCCAGGTGTTCCTGACTCGTCCCTGTGCTATCTACCGCCAGCTCATCCTCCTCTACCTGGTGGCGTTCAGTGTTGTGACTCCTCTCAGGACCTCCCCAACTGCTTCTCTCCTCCCTCTCCTGCCTCGCGGGGCACCCAGCCCCTGCTGCAATCCCTCTTCTCCTCCCTGCTCTGGCCTGCCCCTGTCTGCAGATGACATGGCTCCCCAACACCCCAGCACACTCAACATCTCCCTTGTACACCCACAAACTCCTTGACCCCCCTTCCCCAGGAGCTCCCTGTTCATGTCCCATCTTCTTGAGAACCTCCACTATCTCTAAATTTGTTCAAGTCAGAAACCTGGGAATCATTCCTGTACCCTCTCCATTGACCCCCTACATGCAGTCAAGCCCCAACCCTGATGCTTTTATCCCCAGAGGGTTCCTGGGGTCTGGCTGCTTTTATCCCCAGAGGGTTCCTGGGGTCTGGCTGCTTTTATCCCCAGAGGCTTCCTGGGGTCTGGCTGCTTTTATCCCCAGAGGGTTCCTGGGGTCTGGCTACTTTTGTCATCATCAAGACCTCAATCTTTTGTCCCAGCCAAATTCAACTCTCACCTGGACAATCTCCATTGCCTCCCCTCTGATCCACTCTCCAGGACCACCTGAAAGTGCTTTTAGAAATACTATTCGGCCAGGCATTGTGGCACACACCTGTAATCCCAATACTTGAGAGACTGAGACAGGAGGATCACAGGTTCAAATCAAGCCTCGGCAACTTAGTAAGACTCTCAGCAAAATAGCAAGACCCTGTTTCCTAATAAAAAATAAAAAATAGGGCTGGGGGTAGAGCTCAGAGGTAGAACGGTCCTGGATTCAATCCCCAGTACCACAAAAAAAAAAAAAGAAAAGAAAAAAGAAAAGAAAGAAATACTATTCATTTATTTTGTGATTTTTAAAATTTTTAAAAATCATTTTCACATTTTAATAGACAAATTATCCACAAATAATGAAAATTTAAAAGTACAAAGGTATAGGGTTCCTCTCCTTCCCCTTATCCTCAGCTAGGCAGTTCCTCTCCTTATAGGCAACCCTTAGAAGTTTCTTGTTTTTCCTTCTAGAAATTGTCCATGCAACCCAGCATGGTGGTGCATTCCTGTAATCCCAGTTATTTCGGAGGCTGAGGCGGGAGGATCAGAAATTCGAGGCCAGCCTTGGCATCTTACAAAGGCCTGTCTCAAAATAAAAAGGGCTATTTAAAAGGGTTGAGTTAGCCGGGCATGGTGGCCCACACTTGTAATCCCAGGACTTGGGAGGCTGAGACAGGAGGATTGCAGGTTCGCGGCCAGGCTCAGCTACTTAGCAAGGCCCTCTGCAACTTAGTGAGACCCTGTTTCAAAGTAAAGAATAAAAAATAGGACTGGGGGTGTAGCTCGGAGGTGGAATGCCCCTGGGTTCAATCCCTAGTACTGCAAAAAAATAAAAATAAAAAATAAAATAAAATAAAAGGATTGAGTTTGTAGCACAGTAGTAGAATGTCCCTGATTCGAACCCCAGTACCAGGAAAAAAAATTTTGTTTCCATGCATCTACAAACATAGGGGAGATGCACATCACTCATTTTCTGTTTTATTTTTTTTTACTCACATGATTAGAAACATGCCATGTTCCACTATCCAGTGTGGCAGCCACCAGCCATATGTGGCTTAGGATCATTTGACACACAGCTAGTATGATGGAGGTATTAGAATTTTAAAATACAAAGCCAGATGTGGTGGTGCATGCCTGTAAGCCCAGTACTTTGGAGGCTGAGATAGGAGGATTGCAAATTGCAGGTTCAAGGCCAGCCTCGGCAGCTTGGCGAGACCCTGTTTCAAAATAAAAAAATAAAATAGGGCTGGGGGTGTAGCTAACAAGTAGAACACCCTTGGGTTCAATCCCCAGTACAAAAAAGGAAGGAAGGAAGGAAGGAAGGAAGGAAGGAAAGAAAAAAAACAAGACTGATGTTTCCTGTTTCTTCATTCCACTGTGTGGTATGGATTGGAGATATTTGTGCTCAGTTATCTGAAACAAACTCTACACAGCTGTCATGAAAACAGCTACTAAAATAATTCAATATTTAGGTGCAAATGCTGTGAATCATTGCCAGTTTATGGAACTGTTGGAAGAAACAGAAGACAATAAATTTAACAATCTTTTTTTTTTTTGCCAAAGCTCATTGGTTGGGTTGTGGAAGAGTTTTTCTAAAATTTACTGTACTCTTAACTCTTGAAACAAAAGAAATGCTTACCAAATAGTCAATAATCAAAGATTTTAGCTGGATGTAGTGGTGCACACCTGTAGTCCTAGTACTTGGGAAGCTGAGACAAGAGGATTCCAGGTTCAAGACCAGCCTCAGTAATTTAGTTGGACCCTGTTTCAAAATAAAAAATTTGAAGGGCTGGATTTAACTCAGAGGTAGAATGCCCCTGGGTTCAATGTCTAGTACCAAACAACAACAACAACAAACTGAAGATTTTAAAAGTCACTACAAGTTTTCTCACCAATATCACACTACTTATAATTGAGCTAAATTTGAAGCTCCAGGGAAAGGAAAACTTGTTTGTGACCTAATTAGACAAATATAAGAAATTCAAATTAAATCTTTTCATCATAGTGATTATGAATAATTATGATTTTTTTATAGTACTGGGGATTGAACCCAGAGGCACTCTACCTCTGAGCTACAATTCCAGTCCTATTTTATTTTTCTTATTTTGAAACAAACAGGGTCTCACTAAGTTGTGGAAGGCCTTGATAAGTAGCTAAAGCTGGTGATGAACCTGCGATCCTCCTGTCTCAGCCTCCCAAGTGCTGGGATTACAGGCATGCACCACCACGCCTAGCAGTAATTATGATTTTGCAGACTTTACTCACATGAATCAATATGCAGATGTTTCAATTACAGTAGACAGCATTATATAAATTGGCAATAAAAATTACAAGAAAAATGTGAAGAATACTTTGTTGGTATTGATAAATTTGGAGTTGCTTTTGAATTTGTGCAATATCATTTTGAATTTATGTTAGTTACAGTGAGTTGATACAATAACCATCACATTTACCTGGACAGGTTTAGTTTTGAAAACTGATATGCTAGCCAGGTGTGGTGGTGCACGCTTGTAATCCCAGTACTTGGGAGGCTGAGACCGGAGGTTTCAGGTTCACAGCCAGCCTCAGCTACTTACTGAGGCCCTCCGCAACTTAGTGAGACCCTGTTTCAAAGTAAAGAATAAAAAATAGGGCTGGGGGTGTAGCTTGGAGGTAGAATGCCCTGGATTCAATCCCCAGTACTGCCAAAACAAACAAACAAACAAAGAAAACTAATATGCTTTTGCTTCAAATTCAAAACACTTCTAAAAAAGATAAACTAGTTCATTAATGCAATTGCAAATATTAAAGGAAAATGTTCAGTTATTGAAAAGCTAAATTTGGAATAACTTGGATATGCAAATTTATGGTACTCTTCACATGATGCCCAGGAAAATCACTGTCATTAAATAGGTAAGTCCTGCTGCTGCTCCTTGGATGGGACATGTCACCTGGAGCTGAGCCCAGGAACGTGCCCTAAGTAGCCCTCCAGATGTCCATGCCTGTGACTGCACCTACCTCTTTGGGGTACCCATCTCACGTTCTCTATGCCTAAAGTGATTTTGTTTTGTTTTTGGTAATGGGGATTGAACCTGGGGCATTCTACCTCTGAGCTATACCCAAGCCCTTTTTCTTTTTTTTTTTTTTTTTTTTTTGCGGTACCGGGGATTGAACCCAGGGGCGTTCTACCTCCGAGCTACACCCCGGCCCTATTTTTTTTTTTTATACTTTATTTTGAAACTGGGTCTCACGAAGTTGCGGAGGGCCTCACTAAGTAGCTGAGGCTGGCCACGAACCTGGATCCTCCGGTCCAGCCTCCCAAGTACTGGTATTACAAGCGTGCGCCACCACGCCCAGCCAAGCCCTTTTTATTTTAAAACAGGGTCTTGCTAAGTTACTGAGGGTCTCAGTAAGTTGCTGAGGCTGGCCTCAAGCCTGCGGTCCTCTTGTCTCAGCCTCCCAAGTATTGAGATTACAAGCATGCACCACCACACCCAGCCTTTTCTTTTTTTTCAAATGAGGGCTCTCACTATGTTGCCCAGGCGGGCCTCAAATTCCTGAACTCGAGCCTTTCTTCTGCCTCAGCCTCTGGAGCAGCTGCAACTATACGCATATACCACCTCCCCTGGCTCTCCAAAGTGTGGGCATTTATCTACCTATAACCAGACTGGCTCCGCCTCACCAACTCCCACCACTCTGCTCCCAACCTCCCTTCTCCCCTGGACCTGATGCACCCCCCACCCCCCACCAGTAGCAGGACCAGTTCCCTGCTTGGCTCAGCTCAAGTGTCCTGGAAGCTCTCTGGTCACCAACCCCTAGGACATCCCCCCCAGCATGGGACCTTGGGCTGGGAAGTGTCTTCTGTGTGTGCCTCTTGTCCCTCTAACCCCCTAACGCTCTCTGAGAACAAGGATACCAATCTCTTATTTCCACTTAGTAGCTGAGGAATGGAACGCCAGTGGTGGGTTGCAGGCACCAGTCGCTGGTTCTCTGGAGCTGAGGCTCTCTCTGGTGCCCTGGGAGCTTCCGGTGAAGGAAGTCCTCTGCTCTGTGTGGAGAATCCTGGCAGAGGGGGAGTGGGAGGGGACAAGCGCCTTACCATTTCTGTGAGCCCATCTCTCAGATAAAGAAGTTTAAGCTGGGCGTGGTATCTGGACACTGCTTTCCTACACTCTCCACTCGCCATGCAGGTCCCACCAGGCCATTCTGTGTACCCGGCTCTCCCGACACCCCGTATGTGACCCCGAGTCTATTGCCACCAAGGGTGGACATAGGAAGGGTGGGAAGCCAGGGGTCTCAGGTCAGCCCTGGGGTAGACATCTTGCTTCTCAGTGGGGACTCCTCAAGGTCTCCTGTGGTTTGAGGGCATCTGTGTTTCTGGGAAGAATTTCCTGAGATGAGTGTTGGGGGACGCTGGGGACTCCCTTCACTGGGGAAAGGTCTGAGAAAGGGCAGCCTTACCTGGGCAGGTGGGGTGGGCACTTCGGGGAGCAGGGCAGCCCCTCGCCCTGTGGGGAAGAGGCCCGGCTGGTGGAGACCAGCAAACACAGGCGGCCCAGCCAGCAGGACGCGGGCCCGGGACTGCGGCCGTCGAGCCTGCGCAGCGCTGCTGGCCAGGTGAACCCGTGTGCGCAGGGCCAGGGTCAGGCCGCAGCCCGGGGGCGGGCGCCGGGGCTGGGGAAGGGCCGGGGGGCGGGGAGGAGCGGGAGCGGCTGGGGGGGCCCAGGAGGTGGGTGGGGTGGGGGCCGGCCTGCGGGAGGGAGGGGCGCCGCGCACCCGCTGGGGCAGGAGGCCGGGAGGAGGCTGACAGCAGGGCGAGGTTTCAGCCACCGAAGATTAGGAGAGAGAGACCCTGAACCCGGCAAGGCTGCGGCCGCGGAGGCTGGGAGAGACCCGAAGGCTCTGGAAGGAGGTGACAGCCGGCGGGGGAGGCAGCCAGAGGGGGCGAGTGGGAGGAAGGGGCTGCTCCAAGGGCCCGTGTGTGGAGCCCTGGCCTCAAGGCGGCAGCCCTGGTACCTTTTCACCGAGGGGCCTCAGTTTCCACTCCTGTGGCTTTCTGGTCCCAAGACCACCTGTCCGGGCAGGGTTCTTGGGAGGGTCGCCCCTGGGAGGGGATCGGAAGAGCTGGAGGGAGGGTGTAGGAAAGGCCCCGAAAAGAGGCAGAAGAGGGAGGGTCTGCTGAAGAAAGCAGGCCTGGTGGAGAGGGGACCCCACCTCTGGGGATAGGAGCAGGGCTGTTAGCAGCCCGAGCCCCAGTGCCGGGAGGGTTAAGTTCACACCCGCTCGGAGCCCTCCCACGTATTTACGTCCTCCCAAAAATATTCAGTCTCCAGCCTGTCTCCTTTTGGTGCCCCAGTCCCTGCCCCTCCCCCACTGTTGGCCCGGGCCTGGGATGGGGGGGGCGGACCTCTGGGAGCCGGGAAATTCCTAACTGGGGGTGAAGAAGAGAAGGGTCAGGGGGGAGATGATGAGGTGGGGGTGCGGGAGGGGCTCTGGGGCACAGGGAGGAGAGGGGGCGGAAACCCAGCTGGGAGAGAGAATGGGCTGGAAATGGGCTGAAGGACTAGACCGCTTCCCAGGCGGTTGGCCAGCAACTCTGCTAAAACTTTGCGAGTCCCAGGGACAGTGTCAGGCGGGTAGGAGGGACCAGGCTGTCTGACAGCAAGGGCGGTTCCAGGAACCGACTGTTTCTCCTCCTCTGCCCAGAGTTCTTGCAGCTGCCACTGTCCCCTGAGGAGCTGAGGACCTCCATCCTCTTTGCCGGGCCAGGGCAGCTGGGGTGAAGCCATGTGGCAGCTTCTGATCCCGCTGGCCCTGTGGCTGGGCTCCGCAGGCGAGGGCCGGGCCGAGCTCACAGGGGCGCAGCGCAGGGGCCTGCAGGTGGCCCTGGAGGAGTTCCACAAGCACCCACCTGTGCAGTGGGCCTTCCAGGAGACTGGTGTGGACAGCGCCGTGGATGTGGTGAGTGGAAGGATGTGCGTGGTGGCAGGGAGGTGGCGGGCTGCACCCCAGGGGGCCAGCACCTTCTCAGGAAGCTTTTGGAGAAAGGCCACCAGGGAAGGGGGCCGAGCCATGTCCAGGAATTGCTTTGCCCACTCTGCTGGCCTCGGGCCTCCCTGTCTGTCCACAGCCCTTCCCAGAGGGCACCTTCGTGAGGCTGGAATTCAGGCTCCAGCAGACGAACTGCCGGAAGAAGGACTGGAGGAAAGCCGAGTGCAAAGCCAAGCCCGGCGGGGTGAGTGTGGCGTGCGAGGTGCGCACGAGTTGCACGTGTGTACGGAGCTGGGGTCCAGTGAGAAGCCTGAGTGTGGAGCCCCCACTGCGAGCCATCCTAGAGGGGAAGGGCTCAGTGTACTCCCACGGCTGGGAGGGTGGCCACAGCCCAGAGGCGGGAAAGGGAGGGATGGGCTGGGAGAGGGAGGAATTTCTTCTCATCAGAGCTGGGTTCACCTCTGAGTTCATCTCTCAGGCTTCGGGGCTTCACAGTAATCAGCTACTCTGGGGCAAAGCTGCTGCCCCAGGGCCATCCCTGGGCTCAGGGGGTGCGGCCACCTGCATTCCTGTCCCTGCTCCGAGAGCACCAGCCCTGGGCTTGGTGGGTTCCATGAAAGCCTCAGTTCCCTCCATCTGCGAAGGGAAGGGACTAGATTCTATCAGTGATTTTCAGACCTCTTGGATCTGGACCCATTACTTCAAATCAAATCTTATAAGAAAATGTACATAAACAGGAGATAGCAGAATGGTTCTGGTGGAAGTCAGGTAGGCAGAGCCCATCTGGGGAGAATTCCTGTCTTTACACATGCACATATACACACACCCACACTCATGCATATGCCACACACCCACGTATATCATTGTACATAGGTGTTATACACATGCATGCGCACACATACACACACACTGACCTGGGAAGGATTCCTACCTACACACATGCTAAAGTTCCCTAGTTTGAAAACTGGTGATTGTCTGACTTGCACACCCAGGATGGGCTGTGCCTGAGTCCAGCTGGCCAGTGGTTCCAAGCACAAGTCCTCACTCTAGGGCCTGCAGGGAAACTATGGACAACTCCCAACCCCACCCTCATGGCGCCCATGCCTCCCTCACTTTTTTCCCCTTCTCCCCCATAACTGAATCCTGGTACCTGCCCCAATTTGCCAAATCAAATAATTGGGACAAGCCTTTGGGAAGAAGGAGAGGAAATTTATTGTTTTGTTAGCAAATCAGAGAAACTAGTGAACTTAAGGTTCAGGAACAAGCCTCGGATTCTTCCAAACAAAGGAACCAAATCCCTTTTAAGAGTTAGCTCTGCCGGACGTGGTGGTGCACACTTGTAATCCCAGTACTTTGGGAGGCGGAGACCAGAGGATCTGGGTTCATGGCCAGCCTCAGCTCTCTCGCTCTCTCTCTCCCTGTCTCTCTCTCTACTTAGTGAGGCCCTCCGCAACTTCGTGAGACCCGGTTTCAAAATAAAGTATAAAAATAGGGCCAGGGGTGTAGCGTGGAGGTAGAACACCCCTGGGTTCAATCCCCGATACTGCAAAAAAAAAAAAAAAAGAGCTCTTCAGGGTCATGCTGGTGTCTTATCAGAAGGGAGACAGTTCATGACTAAGTCACCCTTGAGTCAGTTCAGACCCACAGGCCAGGGTCATGCTGGTGTGTTTGTCAGAAGGAACACAATTCCACATTTCAGTGTTCCTCGAGTCAGTTCTTTTTCAGATCCACATGTTATTTGTTAAGAGGGAATGAAGGAAAGGGGGAGGACAAAGGAGGAGAAATGTCAGCTTTGAAACAGGCCATCTGTTAGCTGCCAGGGTTGGAAGCAGGCCCTCATTACATTTTCCCCACTGTCAAAATCTACCATTCCTATCTATGGAATGGGCATCCAGAGGAATTTTTAGAATGAAAAGTTTTTACCCATTTTTGCCATTTTTTCTCTTGGACCTCTAGGACTCTGGTCATGAATTTTTCTGTTTTGTTTTGTTTTGTTTTGTTACTGGAGATTGAACCCAGGGGCATTCTACCTCCAAGCCACACCCCCAGCCCTATTTTATTTTTTATTTGGAAACAGGACCTCACTAAGTTGCTGGGGCTGGCTTCAAACTTGCGATTCTCCTGTCTCAGCCTCCCAAGTACTGGGACTACAGGCGTGCACCACCACGCCTGCCTCTGGTCATGAGTTTAAAAAAAGAAACCAGTGCAACAGAGGAGAAAACAGAAAGACACATGTCCAGAGGCAGCAGTAACTAGGATGGCTACAGCAACTTGGAAGAGTCCTGTACATTTCATCTGAGGGTGATCTTGGAAGGAATAGTCAGCCTCTGCTTTCTCTTCTTTAGGAAGCCTAGATTTGTTTTTTCTTAACCATTTATCTTCCAAGGTCCTGTTCCCTTACTGCCTCCCCAAGATCTAACTTCTCATTTTGCTCACTCCAATGAGGTATCCTTAACTGCCGTTCGGGAAGTAGGTCAGTGACCATTCAGAGCTACTTCCTGTGGACAGAGGGGGCGTAGTAGGGCTGCGGCAGTGAAGGTCCCACGGAGGTGGGGGATCTAGGGTACCACGGAAGATAGGGTTGCTTCTGTGTGTTTCCATTTCCATAATCACCTGTAACTTGAGGGCAGGTAGGCTGTAGGTTAACATCACTGAAGGACATGGTCCAGGACATGATGGTTCATAGGGAGCTTTGTCCTGAGTGTCACACTTTTTTTGTGTGTGCGGTACCGGGGATTGAACGCAGGGGTGTTCTACCTCCGCGCTGCACCCCCGGCCCTATTTTTTATACTTTATTTTGAAACCGGGTCTCACGAAGTTGCAGAGGGCCTCACTAATTAGCTGAGGCTGGTCGCGAACCCGGATCCTCCGGTCTCTGCCTCCCAAGTACTGGGATTACAAGCGTGCGCCACCACGCCCGGCCCTGAGTGTCACACTTTTGATGTACTCATTAGGTGGTTGTAGTGGCATCTACAAAATAAAAAAACTACATATTAGTACATCGTACAGTAACTCAGATACCTCGTCAGTGCTTTCTTCCCATAACTCCTTACCATGGACCGTGCACCTATTAGCATTCCAAATTGGAAGCCAGGTAGCCAGCCCATTCGCAATAGACTTGAGTCGTGATATATGTGACATTGTGAAAAGTCCTAGTGGCTCAAAGCCTGGCACACAGCATACAGTTTCTTATTATGAGGCCGCTCTTCTTTTTGCTTTTACATATTTGGTAGAATCCTCTATAAACCAAGCATGTTTTGGGGGGGGTATTGGAGATTGAACCCCAAAGGCATTCTACCTCTGAACTACACTCCCAGTCCTATTTTATTTTTATTATTTTTTTATTTTTTTCAGTATTGGGGATTGAACCCAGAGGCAGTCTACCTCTGAGCTATACTCCCAGCCCTATTTTATTTTTATTACTTTTTATTTATCTTTTCAGTACTGGGTATTGAACCCAGGGCATTCTACCTCTGAGCTACACCCCCAACCCTATTTTTTATTCTTTATTTTTGAAACAGGATCTCACTAAGTTGCAGAGGGCCTGATTAAGTAGCTGAGGCTGGCCACAAACCTGCGATCCTCCTGTCTCAGCCTCCCAGGTACTGGGATTACAAGCGTGTGCCACCATGACTGGCTTATTTTTATTTTTGAAAGAGGGTCTTGTTAGGTTGATGAGAGTCTCACTACTTGCTGAGACTGTCCTCGAACCTGCAATCCTCCTGTCTCAGCCTCCGAAGTACTGGGATTACAGAAGTGTGCCACCACGCCTGGCTAAGCATATTGTTTTTAACCTAGCTTAAATAGGTTCTTTTGTTTTTAAAATTTTGAACAGGACTCAGGTTCTAATCTTTCCTTTTTGTAGTGTCTGATGGTTCTGGGCCTGCAAAACCTCAAGAGGAGAAGATTTGTACACTTGGGAAACACAAATATAACATCACGGTTACACAGGAGTTAACTTTTACTTTTGAAATGAAATTTAGAATTCATGGCTCATTAAGATAACTATAGAAAACAGTGACAGCAAAAAACACAGGAAATTATCTTAATAAAACCTCACTATAACTGGGCATGATGGCGTACACTTGTAATCCCAGTACTTGGGAGGCTAAAACAGGAGGATTGCAGGTTCATGGCCAGCCTCAGCTACTTAGTGAGGCCCTCCGCAACTTAGTGAGACCCTGTTTCAAAAATAAAGAATAAAAAACAGGGCTGGGGGTATAGCTCGGAGGTAAAATGCCCCTGGGTTCAATCCCCAGTACCAAAAAAAAAAACCTCACTATAAATCCTTTAAATAATTTCTTAAAATATAACCAACTTTATCACACATACAAAATTCCTTTGATAAGCTTCATTCTCCACAAACATTCTGCGACTTAAACTTTCTGTGACTTTATTTATTTATTTATTGTGGCACTGGGGATTGAATCCAGGGGCATTCTACCTCCGAGCTATACCCCCTGCCCTACATTATTCTTATTTTGAAACAGGGTCTCACTAGGTTGATGAGAGTCTCACTACTTGCTGAACCTGCGATCCTCCTGTCTCAGCCTCCCAAGTACTGGGATTAAAGGTGTGTACTACCATGCTCGGCTTATTTTTTAATTTTTGAAACAGGGTCTCACTGAGTTGCGGAGGGCCTCACTAAGTTGCCGAGGAAGACCGTGAACCCACAATCCTCCTGTCTCAGCCTCCCAAGTACTGGGATTACAAACATGTGCCACCACGCTGGGCTTGGGATTTGCTTTCAACCTTATGATTTTACCTTAGTCTTCCATTTCCCATTTGGGACAATCTTTAGGTAAAACTGTACCATTCAAAATCCATTCTCATTCCCAAAATATTTTCTTTTTTCTAAAAACTTCCTTACCAAAAATTCTCATACCCATGTACTTCCTTTACATTTTTCTCATTCTTACATACTGGTTCCCTTTTGCCTTAATTCTTTCCTTGAATTTACATTTTGAAACAGTCCTTACAAAATTCCTCTATGTAGATAAAACTGTTTTTCCTTAATGAAAAGAGAGCTACAGAGGCCAAAATTACATTTTATAACAAAACAGGAAATAAATTAAGGTTGTTTATCTATTTAAGTCTTACAGTAATGGCCTAGATTTTAGAGACAGTTTTTCTTTTGGTTTCAGTCTTGAATGAGTCTAAAAGTTAATTTACGGATGTTTACATTTCAGCTAGGACTGACTAAAATTACAAACTTCCAAGCAAACTTGAATAGAAAAATTATCTTAGTAAAAGCAGAAGGATAGCAAAAGAGAGAAAAAATAGAGCCTAAAACCTCTGTTAACTCTGTAATGGAAATGCAGAAGTTTACATATTTTCCCTTTTTATTATTATTATTATTATTATTTTGGTGGTACTGGGGATTGAACCCAGGGGCATTCTACTTCTGAGCTACACCCTCAGCCCTATTTTTTGTTCTTTATTTTATTTTATTTTATTTTATTTTATTTTATTTTATTGCAGTACCGAGGATTGAACCCAGGGGCGTTCTACCTCCGCGCTACGCCCCCCGCCCTATTTTTTAATACTTTATTTTGAAACCGGATCTCACGAAGTTGCAGAGGGCCTCACTAAGTAGAGAGAGAGAGAGAGGGAGAGAGAGAGAGAGAGAGAGACAGGGAGAGAGAGAGAGAGAGAGCTGAGGCTGGCTGCGAACCCAGATCCTCCAGTCTCCGCCTCCCAAAGTACTGGGATTACAAGCGTGCGCCACCACGCCCGGCCCTTGTTCTTTATTTTGAAACCGGGTCTCACTAAGTTGCGGAGGGCCTCACTAAGTAGCTGAGGCTGGCCACGAACCCAGATCCTCCGGTCTCAGCCTCCCAAGTACTGGGATTACAAGCGTGCGCCACCACGCCCAGCTCCTATTTTCCCTTTGGGTTTTCCCTGGAGGGATGAAAAGGTGACTTCAACCTTGGTAGGACTTGGAAAAAAAAAAAAA
>PVJS01031006.1:0-23703 GCA_004027185.1 Glis glis | reverse complement strand
ACAGGGGTGTGGAGGCCCCACCTGTAATCCCTGTGGGGTGACGGGAGGCAACAGAAGGAGAATCGCAAGTTTTAGGCCAGTCTGGGCAACTTGGTAAGACCCTGTCTCCAAATAAAAACTGAAAAGGGCTGGGGATGTAGTTGTGGTAGAGCGCTCTGGGTTCAATCCCCAATACCACAAAAATAAATAAATAAAAACTCAGACTGTTTTTCAAATAAAATCGTATGTCAGAACCCAAAATCCAAACAGGAAATGGGTTGGGGTGTGCAGAAGTGACGACTGTCCTTCCACCTGCTGCACATCAGGCCCCGCCAGTCTAAGATATTCAGGATCTGCGGGCACCTGGTGAAAACCAGTGTCCAGCCAGCCGTCCATGCTTAGATGGGGAAACTGAGGCTTTCCTGAGAAAGGCTGCCCGGCCTCTACTGCGCTGGATGGGGGACCCGGGAAGGGCTCAGGCCCTCTACCCCCACCCCTGATTGCCCAGCACACACCTCTAGCCCGCCAGCAGCAGCCACTGCCGGTACGGCGTGCAGCTCCTCACTACGGTGCCACCCCCACCCCGCAGTCCACCCAGCATGCTCATTTGCCTGGTCCTGCTTCACCCACGGACGCTGAATCCCAGGTACCACCAGGCCCCTCTACGTGCTCACCGAGCGGTGAGCCCAGGCCTGGCACCCACCTTTGCTCTCAGGAACAGGGCGGTGACGACCACGCCATAGATGAAGAGGATCCCGTCCAGCAGGTAGCAGAGCTTGGGGTCCAGGAGGCCGAAGCTCTGTGCCTCTGTAACGAGAGGGGCTGTCAGCCGGGCCTGGGTGACCAGAACACATCCTGCCACCCCAGGGTGGCCGAGGAGTCATGGCAGGGGATGTTAGACCTGCTCCTCATACCTCACTCAGCCTGACGACGACCTACTCCCACCCCCTGCTTCCTCAGCCAGCTGCTGGCCTGCCCCAGTGGCAGCTGTGACCCTGTGGGCCACGGAGCTCGGAAGATGGGGCAGATATGGGGCGAGAAGGTGGAGCTGGCCACCATGCACACGTCTGCTCAGGACAGGACCACTCTAAGGGAGCCACGGACTCGGGGGGCCTCAGGAAGATGCCCAGGTGCAGTGGGTATGGGGTTCCTGAGGCCCCCGCATAGGGAGAGGGCGGGTTCTGGGGCTGGGAAGTGAGGCTCTGAGACTCCACCACCCAGGGAGTGCACTCACTGCCTAACCATCAGTCAACCGGGGCTAGCTGGGCCCTCCCCACTGCCCGCGTCCTCACGCCAGCTCTCTCCCGCCCTGCTGTCAGCTCTGGGGCTTGGCGTCCCTCCCCTAGACACCGAAGGACCTAGGCCACAGAGGCTCCTCCGAGACCCGCCTCCCCACCTGGGCCTGCGACCTCCTCCTGCCTGTCTTGGCTCCACAGCTCAGCCTGGGCGTCCCACCCTACAGGCTCAGCGTCCCCACACGCCTTGCTCCCCAGACTCTTCACCTCTGCGCTTTGCAGGACCCTTCCCTCTGGCAAAGTGTGGTGCACCCTTCTGTTCACCTCCTGACCCTGCCACACAGATGTTGACACTGTAGTTGAGGCGCGTTTACTTGGCTGTAGCACTGGAGGGCAGAGGCAGGGGCGCGCGAGGGGTGCAGACACGCCGCTTCAATCAGTTGGCGTTTGTGTCTGAGAGGTTGCACAACATTAGTGAGGAGGCGCACTCCTGCGATAGGTGTGCGCCACCTGTATGCAGGGCGCCACCTGCTCGCCGCACCTGCTGTAACCCAGACTGCCTGTGCCGCCTGGCTCGGGCGCCCTCTGGCGGCCCCAGGGCCCGCCTGGGCAGAGGGACTGGACGCGGGACTCAGAGGCACTGTCGGCCCCCCTGGCCTTCTGACCTGGGCCAGCTGTCTACCCTTCGGCTGCCTCTTCTGTTACACGGGTGAAAATGGACATGTCGCTTCCCTGTTGACTCTGCCGGTGTCCACCACGTTCACTACAACTGTCACCTCCTCCTGACAGCGCCAAGCACAAGCAGCCCCCAGAGCTCCGGTGTGTGGACAGCAGGTGCAGCAGAGTCCCTGCCCGGGCCCGGGCCAGCCCTGCCTACCCTTCCAACCAGAGAGAGCAGGGGATTCAAGGCAGACCCCAGCCCCGCCGCCCACATCCCTCCAACCTCACGCCTTCACCCCAACCTTGACTCAGGCAGCAAGTCTCTGTCGCCTTCCCACAGGTGCTGCTCAGAAACCGCAGTGGCCCAGTCGCCAGACAAAAGCCCAGGCTCCTGGCACAGCTGCCGAGAGCTCTC
This sequence comes from Glis glis, assembly GCA_004027185.1. NCBI lineage: Eukaryota > Metazoa > Chordata > Mammalia > Rodentia > Gliridae > Glis > Glis glis. The sequence continues at coordinate 21,414 of PVJS01031006.1, read as the reverse complement.
CTGACCAGCCCAAAGACCACGCCACACTGTCCTCCCGTCTTCTGCAGTCCTTCTCCCGGGACCACCGGAGCCTCCCTGCGCCTGCCTCTGCGGGGCTGCTTCCTTCCAGCCTGCCATTGCTGGCTCTGCCGACACCTGTGAAGAGCAGGCTCAGGTGCAACCACCTGGTCCCCATGACCCTGCGCTGTGATGAGGGGGTGCACCTGCCAGCAGGGCTTTCCTTCGGGACCAGCACTCCCGCCTGGGCCGTGAGCACCCAGGCCACCGACTCTGAGCACCCAGGCCACCGGCTGTGAGCACCCAGGCCACCGCAGCATGGGGCTAGCTGATGCTGGGGATGAGGAGGGTGGAGGCCCGGCCCTGGGCCAGCCTGCCATGTGGGCCTGCAGCCCCGCTGACCCAAGTGAGGCCCTGGGGCCTCGGGGACACATGCCAGCCCTCAGGGAGGCCACTGGAGCTGGGAAAATTTCCTCCGGCTCGGAGGGGACGCTGGCAGCCACTCCAGCATCCCCATGAATCCATGGGTGGGATTCATGAAAAGGCCGAGCGTGAGGACAGAGAATCGCTGGACGCTGAACTCAGGACAAAGAAGAGCTCCTGCCCGGCTACTGTCACGCAGAGTCAGCGCGGTAGGGCCAGGGGGACGGCGCCTCCCGGACACGAGCTTCAGAGACAGTTTCCCTTCCTGTTTCTCGGGAGCAGCAGGGCCTGGTGACCAGTGAGGACGTGCCCTGCGTGGTTCGGTGGGGAAAGGATAGAACCCCACACTGCCCTGGGCAGGGACTGCCCTCTCCTCGGTCCGATGGCTGAGGGAAGCCTGCAGAAGGCAGTGGTAGCCCAGAAAGTTCCATGCAAGGGCCTAATTCAATTGCATAATTGATTAAATATTTATGGGACGTCAGCTCTGCCAGGAGCTGCACACACTGGCACCCTGGTTGGGTGCCGGTAGGTCCCTCCCCCGGCACGTGCCGGCCGTGTAGTCTTGGACAGTCAGCTGGCCTCTCAGGGCCTCAGTCTCTTCATCTGTAAAATGGAGGATGCTCGTGTCTACCTCAAGGGCTGTGGTGAGAACCAAATGAGATACACATTGGCAGGTGACTTGTCAACCATTTCCCCGGAGGGACAAAGATGTCTAATATTTGGGTAGGGTCTTTGGAGTCTCTGCCCTCACGGACTTACAGCTTAGCTCATGAAGCCACCACACAGGAGAATGGCTTCCAGGATGCCAGCTCCAAGCCACATGTCACCACCCCCTCCACCCCACCAGCTGCTTCCCTGTCCCCTCACCAGAAGCAGACCTGCTCACCTCCTTCCCTGAGCTGAGCACCTCGTGCATGTCCCTATGGCCCTGAGGGTCTGATTTAATTGGTGGGGCCTGGCCAGGGGTGAGTTCAGAGCTGCAGAACCCACAGGGCGGCCACACAGGCCAGAGCGTGGGGAGCAGGGGCGCAGCCCTCCTCAGAGACCCAGCCTGCTCCACAACAGGTGGAAAGTTCACAGTCAGAGAGGAGAAACGAAATTAAAACCTCGGTCCCGCTCCACGGCCAGTGTTGTGTCCTTCTGAACTATGATTACCGAACATCTCTGGGACTGTCTCCTCCTCGTCTGTAAAGTGAGGATAGTAGTGTCACCTGTCCCATTAGTTGGCGGTGGGGATTAAATTCAATCGTTCTTGTGGGGTGAAGGACCTGGCATGTGCTCTGTAGTGTCAGCTACTGTCGCCGTTTTGCTTGAAGCACGTATATAATAAGCGGGAGGCTCTTGCCTTGCAGTAGGACACCTGGAACGGGCCACGTGACTCCGGGGCCACCAGAGACACACCAGAGAGCATCTCTCCACAGGTTCAGGCCCATAAACGTTCAGGGTCCAGTTAGTGAGAGCGGGCCCGGCCACCTCTGTACAGTCCTTTGTCATCTTCATAAAAGCCTGAGTTCAGAAGTGTGGCAGCAGAGACCATTACCAGGGAGATGCTGAGGCCCCGAGGACAGCCTGGGAGGCGCCCCCAGTCTGGTGTCTGTCTGTATCCCATGCAGGCTGCGCTTCTGAGAACAGGGGTTAGGTCTTCATTAGCCCTGTCCTGCTATAGCCGGGAGCCGCAGACACACCGGTGCCCTCGCCCCTTGGCCTCCTCCTCCGGCAGATCCTGTCCAGGAGCCCGACATCCGCTGACCTCCTCCCACCAGCTGGGGAGGAGGCCTTGCATTCAAACTTGTGCCCTTAAAACTCTTCCTGCGCCTGATCAAGTTTGATCTTTAGAAGAGCTGAAAGGTAGGGAGGGAGCTCTTAGGGGCCCAAGTCACAGGTTGATAAACCAAGACCAGAGGCACAAAGCACTTTCGCCGGACCCACGTGCAGGTGATGGCAAGCCGGATGGACTCCGGGCTCCTGCCTCCAGGGGCTTTCCTAGCCCTGGGCCCTAGGGTGGCTGCCCTGTGCGGCAGGCCCAGCCGACTCCCCTGCCTCCGCTAGCCGTCCTTGCTATCGGCCTTTCAGGCAGAGACAGACGCAGCTCAGGACACCGGCGCGCTGGCTCGGTGTTGGGGACGGCTTTCGTAGCTTTCCAAGCTCCCATTTCCCATCTACAAAAGCAGTTCAATAAGACTGACAGGACAAGACAGTGGCAGAGAGCAAATGAGATCGAGTGTGTGGAGAGCGCACAGGGATGTGCGCTCAGCCTATAGGTCTCCAGTTGGCTTCCTAGGGTCTCTCTAAGTTGCCCAGCTGGGCTGGAACTTGGAACTGTTCTGTCTCAGCTTCCCGAGTCACTGGGATTACAAGATGGCCTCCTTGCCACAATAGAGGCTCTGGCGGTGTGAGCAGCCATGGGTGTGGACAGACACCCCCCCTTCATGCCAGGGTTGGGGATGGGAGCTGCCGGGTCCCCTGGCTTGCGATGGGGACACCTGCTTCTCAGGGTGTGTGGCTCAAGTCAGATGGTGAGTACCTGTGGAGCGCCTGGCACCCGGGGCTCAGGAGTGTGGACAGTCTGAGAACTACGGCTTCACAGAATGATGGCGGTGGGACTTACACGTGTGCACCTACAGTTTACACAACTCTTCGCCCTGGCATGATCTGGTTTAATGCTCAGAGCTATCTTTCCTTCTCCTCTTCCTCTTCTTCCTCCTCCTCCTCCTCCTCCTCCTCCTCCTCCTCCTCCTCCTTTCTTCTTCTTTTAGTACTGGGGATTGAACCCAGGGGCATTCTACCTCCAAGGCATGCTCCGGCCCTTTTTATTTTGAAACAGGGTCTAAGTTGCTGAGGCTGGCCTGAAACCTGCCGTACTCCTGTCTCGGCCTCGCAAGTCCTGGGATTGCAGGTCTCGGCCTCGCAAGTCCTGGGATTGCAGGTGTGCACCACCACAGCCAGCCAGAGCTATTTTATATGATATGGGCAGAATTATTATCAATTCTATTTTACAAATAAGTAAATTAAGGTTCCAAAAGGTCACACAGCTGGAAAGATCCTTCTCTCCACACTTTATCCCAGTGCCTCTGTGACTCCTTTCCTTAGGGAACTCCCACTTTTTGCAGGAATTTCTGACTGGAACCTCTGACCTCTGCTTGACTGTCTCTGGTAACAGGAAGCTCATGACCCACCAATGATGGTGGAGAGCTCTAATTTTCAGAGTTGTTCTTTCTTTCTTTCTTTCTTTCTTTCTTCCTTCCTTCCTTCCTTCCTTCCTTCCTTCCTTCCTTCTTTCTTTCTTTTTCTTTCTTTCTTTCTTTCTTTCTTTCTTTCTTTCTTTCTTTCTTTTTTCCTTCCTTCCTTCCTTCCTTCCTTCCTTCCTTCCTCTCTCTCTCTCTCTCTCTCTCTCGCTCGCTCTCTCTCTTTCTTTCTTTTTTTTTGTGTGTGTGTGAGGATTGGACCCAGGGGCATTCTACCTCCAAGCTACACCCCCAGCCCTATTTTATTTTTTTGATTTGAAACAGTTCTCTCTAGGTTGCTGGTTATCTCGCTAAGTTGCTGAGGCTGGTCTCAAACCTGCAATCCTCCTGTCTCAACCTTCCAAGTACTGTCATTACAGGCGTGCACCACCACACCCGCTCAAAGTTTTTTAATAGCTTTGGTTCTCCTGCCTTCAGAAGCACACCGTGAGCAAAAGGGGCCGGGCTGCAGAGCAGCCCTCCGGGTCCCACTCACATGCAGCTTCTCTCCCTTTAACAGGAGGCACACGCGCCCTGCAGGCAAGGGCGGGGCCTCTGCAGGCAGCCGGCTGTGTCCAGATCCTGGCTGAGCGGTCACAGCCACCTCCCAGGCCACGTGGCCCTTCCGTGGATGGCCTTGGCAGCCGGTGGGCGCTCAGTGCTCCAGAGCTGATGGGATCAGTGTCGATCACAATGACCCGCACCAAGGCAGGAGCAGCCACCCTCCGGGCCCCTCGACCTTCCTCCCTGGGCGCCCCCAGTCTCGAGCCCAGGGCCCTGCACTGCCAACCCACTCCCGACCCAGACCCCGCAAGGAGGACACCGCAGGCTGAGAGACTAAGAATGGAGAAAACAGGAAGTCACGTGTTCTCGGGAAGCCGGGCAGCAGCTGTGGGGTACCTCGTGGGGCAGGTGCCATAGCACCAGGGCATCCAGACCGGCCCCCAGGGGTCGCTCCCTTTCACTGAACAACGTTCACTGCAGCAGGCAAGGTGCAGGCTAGACACACAGAGCGGTGCTGATAAACAGCAGCAGGAGCTTTATTCTGTGCCTGGAATCACGTGTGGGTGTTCTCATCCAAGATTTTCTCATCCAAACCTCACAGAGATTCTTACTTTACCACTGGGAGCCAGGTGTGGTGGCACATGCCTGTAATCCCAGTACTTGGGAGACTGAGACAGGAGGATCACAGGTCAGCCTCAGCAATTTAGCGAGACCCTCAGCAACTTATTGAGACCCTGTTTCAAAATAAAAAATAAAAAGGGCTGGTGGGGGTAAGGGCCCCAACCCCGGAGTCCTTCCTTCTCCACGGTCAAACTGCACAGCAAGTCGTGTCGTACTCTACAATCGGCCTTCCTTGTGTGAGGGGACTGGGGGTGGGCGAGGGGAGTTAGCAGGTACAGGTGGCCTGCTGCCAAACCTGAGGCCAGACACATGCTGGCCAATGTCCCAGGCCGGCCCACCTACACACACCTACTCACAGACCCGCACCTTGCAGGGTCTCACTATGCTAGCCGTGCTACCCGGCTGTCACTGCCACCGCCCCCAACCCCTCCTCGGGCTCCGGACACTCGTCTTCACGTGTTATTGTGAAGTTGACCATCTGGTCACAGCCACCTACACGTCATGTATTCTCCTAGACAAAGGTCCCACGAGAGGAGGGGAGAAAGGAACCGTTGCTTTCTTAGGGACAGCGGGATTGTGCGCAAATATCTCCCTTCTTATATTTTTATTTGCGTTAAAGTTGTTATGGTTTGTGCAACACTTTTTGTTTCTGTGATCATTCTTTTTATTTTCAAGTAGATCGACTCATTATAAAAAACAGAAAAGTAGGGAGAAATCAAAATCACCTATGACTTCATGTTCGAACACAGCCACTGTTAACATGATGGCAGGCAGCCTTCAAAGTTTGCTATTTATCAATTGCAATCATTTTATATAAAACATTTTGTACTGAAAACTGTTTTTTGTCTAGTATGACATCATAATTTAACAGTTCATGTTATTATTTTTTTTTCTTTTGGGCACTGGGGATTGAACCCAGGGGCATTCTACCTCGGAGCTACACTCCCAGCCCTCTTTTATTTTTTATTTTGAAACAGGGTCTTACTAAGTTGCTGTGGGTCTCACTAAGTTGCTGAGGCTGGCCTTGAACCTTCAATCCTCCTGTCTCAACCTCCCAAGAACTGGGATTACAGCCATGTGCCACCAGGGCAGCTTGTGTTATTTCATGTATTCATAGTTCATATTTCATGTTAATTCATAGTTATACTGGATATCCTTTTAATGGTTGCCTAATAAGCCTTCCACTATTCCATGTGTGGGATGGATATATATATACACACATATATATGTATGCATGTACATATATAATATATATTTAACACTACATCTATACATATAGAAAGAATACATAGGTATCACATGTAATATACAGATACACATACAGAGAGAGAGACTCATTCTTGCCTCTTTTTTTTCCAGTATTGGGCATTGAGCCCAGGGGTGCTCTACCACTGAGATACATCCCTTTATATTTTATTTTGAGATAGGGTCTCACTAAGTTGTCCAGGCTAGCCTTGAATTTGCAATCCTCCTGCCTCAGCCTCCTGAGTCACTGATATTACAGGTGCACGCCTGGCTCATCCTGACCTCTGATGCCAGCTTGGGCATGTGACTGCCGGCTCCAGGGACTGACCCTATAACAATCATGGTCACACCCAACATTTGCTCTGCACACTTGGATTAGAAAAGGCTTTGATATTCTTTATTTTATCTGATCATAACAACACTCGGGTGAGGTATGCTGGGCAGATCTTACTTGCTCTAATTTGCAGATAGAGAGACTGAAGGTCTGGGAGGAGAGTGACCCTCCTGAGGGTCCATGGCCAGATGTGCTGGAGCCGGTGAGAGGTTAGGTCTTGCCAGGACTTTGTTCTTTCCCACACGACACACAGCGCTCACGTCGCAATTCTGCACATGAGCACTATTGAAAAGAAACCCACTCCAGAGCTGCCCCCATGTCACAACTCCAGGCAGGATTTGACCATTTGTCTGAGGGTTTAATTTATCCTACAGATAAACTCTCACAGTCTACAGAGACTGACGCGCAAAAATATTCATTGCATCATTACCTGCAGAAGAAAAAAACTGTAAATAACATAAATATCTACTAAGGGGGAATTGATAATTTTGGTCCATTTATATAGAAGTTACACATTCACACACCAGAGAGATTTGTGTTTGTTACCCTTGAAGGATTTCCAAGAGAACTAGATTAGAAATTAAAAAGCAAGCTCCAGCCGGGCGTGGTGGCGCACGCTTGTAATCCCAGTACTTTGGGAGGCAGAGACTGGAGGATCCGGGTTCGCGGCCAGCCTCAGCTCGCTCTCTCTCTCTCTCTCTCCCTGTCTCTCTGTCTCTACCTAGTGAGGCCCTCCGCAACTTCATGAGACCCAGTTTCAAAATAAAGTATAAAAAAAAATAGGGCCAGGGGTGTAGAGCGGAGGTAGAACGCCCCTGTGTCCAATCCCCGGTACCGCAAAAAAAAAAAAGCAAGCTCCAAAATATCATGTGTAATATTTGTGCATAAAAAAGAAATATTATGCAGGCGACGTGTGTATACTTTTATGTTTACATAAAAATGTGTCCGGATGGCGTTTTTATTTGGGATGTTGAAAACAATGGCTGGTGGGAACAGACCACGGCGATGGCTGCACAACCTTATGAATATATTTCATGCTACTGAAAATGCGCTTAAAACGTATGTATGTCCAAACAGCTACACGCACACACACGCACACACACACACACACACACACACACACACACACACTTATCCATAACTCCCTATGCGGAGGAGCCAGGGGAGGGAAAGTCTGGGAGAATTTGACTTGGTTCCCTTTTGTACCTTTTCGTGCTGTGTGAACTCTATGACAGTACATCGCATTTATCATTCTTTTTTTTTTTTCGGTACCGGGGATTGAACCCAGGGGCGTTCTACCTCCACGCTACGCCCCCGGCCCTATTTTTTTATACTTTATTTTGAAACCGGGTCTCACGAAGTTGCGGAGGGCCTCACTTAGTAGAGAGAGAGAGAGAGAGAGAGAGAGAGAGAGAGAGAGAGACAGGGAGAGAGAGAGCTGAGGCTGGCCGCGAACCCGGATCCTCCGGTCTCCGCCTCCCAAAGTACTGGGATTACAAGCATGCCCCACCACGCCCGGCTGCATTTATCATTCTAAACACCCAAACCATGCAAACTCTTAAATTAAGGAAGGTGTGTGCTGCACAGTTCTGGGCTGTGCAGAAAGAGGAATACAGACTAGTCCATCTAGCAAAAATCCTTGCGGCTGGGTATATTTGCTCTTTTTTTAAGGAGGGGGGTGGGGAGGAGCTGGGCATGTCTGTGATCCCAGTACTTGGGAGGCTGAGACAGGAGGATCACAGGTTCAAGGCCAGCCTCAGCAACTTGGCAAGACCCTCCTCAACTTAGTGAGACCCTGTTTCAAAATAAAAACTAAAATAGGGCTGGGGGTGTAGCTTGGAGGTAGAATGCCCCTGGTTTCAATCATTCAACCCCCAGTAAAACACACACACACACACACACACACACACACACACACACACACACACACGTACGCACGACGGGAGAGCAGGCTGGTCTTGAACTCCTAGGCTCAGGTGATCCTCCTGCCTCGGCCTCCCCATCGCCACCTCGCGGGCTACCTTGGTATATTTCTGGCGGCGACTTGCCTAGGTTTGAATGGACCTGGCTCAGCGGTGCAGACATTTTCAACCGTCGTGGAATTTGGGGAGTACGATTGCATGTACGTGTGCACGCAGACACGATTAGCGCGGGTCACGAGCGCGCTCCACCGCTGCAGGGATGGGCACTGTCGCCGTGCGACCCGGTCCCCGCGACTTGAGCCGGGCAGGTGGCGTCAGATGCAGGGTCGGACGCGCTCAGAGCCCAGCCAGGGCCACCGTGTCGGGGAGGCGGAGACCGGGGGTGCAGCAAGCTCCTGGGTCCAGAGGCTCAGCTGCCTTCGCGTCCGAGGGGGTCCCGAGCGCCACCCGCCCTGGGACCGTGCGCAGCCGGGCGTGGAGGGCGCGCAGCAGACACCCTGCGCCCGCGCCTCGCCCGCCGCCCCAGCTGGTGTCCGTGCGGCCTCCGCCCCGTCCGTCCACGTCTCCGAGCGCACGGAAGCCCGCGGACGCGGCGCGGCGGGGTTTCGGGGAGGCCTCCCACCGCGCGCCCCTTCCCCTTCCGTGCGCCCGGGCCCCGGCCCGCCCTCGCCGCAGCGCGCTCGCTCCAGGCTTCCTGTCGAGCCGCGAGCGCTGCCACCCGGGCGGCGGGCTATCGCCCCATCTCGCCTCCGAGCCGCGCCCCGGCGCGCCGCCCCCACTGCGGTCCCGCTCCCCCACCGCGCCGCCCCCGGGCCCTGTCCCCGCGGCCGGAGCTCGGGACCCGGGGCTGGGCGCAGCTGCTCAGGTATGGGGGCGCTCTCAGCGTTCCCCGCCCCCCAGAAGCCAGGCTGGGGCCCGTCTGGGTGGCGACCTGACCCGCAAAGGCCCGGTTCTGGCGCCCCCGGCACGCCTGGCCCGGCACATGCACGCACATCCATCGTGGTACTGGGCGAGGAGGGCCCTGCCCCACCCGGAGCCCCAGGGGAAACCTGCATGGCGGGGCCCCTCCCCGCCCCCAGCACCCTCGCCTCCGGCGGGGAGGAAGCAAGCGGGGTCTCTCCGTTCTCACGAAGGGGACTCCAGATGTCGTCAAACCTGCGCTCAGAACCCACAGCTGCTTGGGTTCCGCAGCCCCTCCAGCACTGGGGTTCAGGCCTTCCCGGTGCACACCCCCAGCCTGTGGGCAGCCCTGAATTCTATTCCCCCTCTTGGGCCCTGGAGCTGCAGGACTGTGCGTGGGCACCTCTGCCTGGCCCAGGGCTGTGCGGGCTCCCAGCCAGCTGCAGGAGTAAGGGGGCCGAGACCCTGGCCGCTGCCACTTTTCCTGTTTCTGACTTGAGCTGACCAGGCTGCACGACGAGCCTCGCATCTAAGCTACAGATGCAGAGGACTATGAAGATTTTAGAAAGACCGGGTTTACTGCTTAGTCCTTAGTAGTGTGTCAAAGTTCTGCCTGTATCAGAATTCCCTGGAGAGGCTGAGTGAAAGCCCCCAGAGGAGGGCAGGGGATCTCTGCCTTTGAAAGCACTCCCCCACAGTCTCCTGTGTACTCTTCTGCCACCCCTGGATTCTGGGTTGGATGGTCTGGAACATTCTATGTATCCAGCCCCACCTGAGCATTTGCAAATGGGCCTTGCAAGGGGACTGGAGCTACTGGGCAGCCCAGGCCCCGCCTCATGTCCACAGGGCCTGAGCAATCCACGGGGACCCTCACCTGCCCAGAGCAGCTTGGGGCTCCTACCAATTGCCAAACCACTGCAGGGCTCATGCTACGGGGTGGGGGGCAGCCCCAAGCTCTGGTGGACACAGAGCCACCCCACAGGCACGAGGCCACATACTCAGGCTTTATTTCCAGAGAAACACCTGCGTGAGCCATGCACGACGTTGGCATTGTAGGGCCATCTTGTGTTCATTCCCCACATTTCAATGCGTCAGTGTGGACATCACACCTTACCTAACACAGCTGCGGGGAGGTCGGCTTCGGTAGATACACTAATGGGCTGGGGGTAGGATGCTGCTCAGTGGCAGAGCGGTTGCCTAGCATGCGATTCCCAACACACACACACACACACACACACGCACGCACGCACACACACACACACACACACCCCAGTGAGGACGGTCCAAGCACTTATTGTTCTCCAAGACAACTCAAGAGGGTGCTGGTGCCTGCCCTGAACCACCTCCCATCACCTGTGACCTGGGAACTGGGGAGCCGGTGTGAGGAGCAGCCTGCGGGGGGCAGGAGCAGGTGTGGGGCTGTCATGCTGCACCAGCTCGTCATTGAGGGGCGCAGGGGACTGACTGCTCAGGGCCCTGAAGAAATGAGGAGGGGTCGGACCGTCTGTAGCATGCCCCGTCCCCCTTGCACATTTAGTTGGCCAAAGAGAGCAAGTCCAGTTTCCCAACAGACCAGAATGACAGCAGAGGAGAAAAGAAGAAGGAAATGTAGCCGGCAAAACAGAGCTGGACTCCTGCCCCTGCCCCACCGATTTAAGGACCAGACTCACCCGCCACTGCTGGAAGGAGAGAAAGCACAGCTGTGAGACAGAGTGGGCGCACAGAGCCCAGAGTCCAGGAGCGAGCCCTCCACCCCAAGACCTGCCTTCCCTTTCCCAGCCTCTCTGGGCCTCCCCTCCCCTGAGGCCTCCTCCCAGGGCCTCCAGCCACAACTGCAACTGCGTTTGTCAGTATTTAAGTGCAGTGAGCACTGTTACACGGGTCGAGCCCACTCTCTCCGCCGGGAGTGCAGGTTGCTTCCCGGCGAGCACCGTGGTCTCTAGCTCTTTTGTCTCTACCAGTGGTGAAGCCAAGTTTTAGGCATCGCCTGGACTCAGTAATTACATACTGGGATTACAAGTATGTGCCACCATGCCTGACTATGTATGATTTCTTTTCTTTTTTTTTTTTTTTTGGTACTGGGGATTGAACCCAGAGGCATTCTACCTCCAAGCTACGCCCCCAGCCTGATTTTATTTCTTTATTTGGAAACAGGGTCTCACTAGGGTTCTCAGAGTCTTGCTAAGTTGCCGAGCCTGGCTTTGAACCTGCGATCCTACTGTGTCAGCCTCCCAAGTACGGGGATTACAAGCGTGCGCCACCATGCCCAGCTGACTTATGATTTCTTAATGAGCAGACATCACAGAGTGTCAGATTCCCAGGCCTTGGGCCTTCCCCGTGGTCCCCGCGTAGCTGGGCCTGGCAGCAGCCTGGGTGGTACACTTGGGTGTTACAGCAGGAAGGCTGGTGGGGCCTGTTCTCCTGGTCTCCTGCCCTGAGTTTGGGTTCGTTTGGGAGCCTCCCACCCTTCCATCCCTCTGATGCCTAAACAGAGAACAGGCCCTGGGTTCACCTGCAAGGGGCTGCAGCCTCCAGAGCAGAGCAGCCAGCTGCTTCTGTTGTGACTGTGTCTCTCCTCCTCCACCAGAATGTCCAGCTCGACAAACTTGGACTCATCTTTCAAGGCTCGGCTTCAACGCTACCTCCTCTGGGCAAACGTCTGTGCTACTTTCTGGCAGAACTAATTTATATTTAGTGTGCGCTCATTTCTATTCTGCAGGGTGACCGCAAAGTCAGGAAACAGAGGGTGAGTTTATTGGGAAAAAGGACATCTGGCCGGGCGTGGTGGCGCACGCTTGTCATCCCAGTACTTGGGAGGCTGAGACAGGAGGATCGCAGGTTCAAGGGCAGCCTCAGCAGGTAATGAGACTCTCATCAGCCTAGAGAGACCCCGTTTCAAAAAAAAAAATTAGGGCTGGGGGTGTAGCTCGGAGGCCGAATGCCCCTGGGTTCAATCCCCAGTACCACAAAAAAATAAAATAAAATACATTTGGTGCTATTTCTGACTTTTCAGCCACTCTGTTGTTCTTGGCACATTTCCTTTTCCACTAATTATTCAGGACAGGTCTGTCCCTGCTAAAACTGGTAACTCCACAAGGTCTGGGACTTGTTTTGTTCTCGACTCTTCCAGCAAGTAGCGGGTGATCACAAAGTCTGTAACAAACCAATAAAGGAGCAACAAAGGCAGCTGAGTTTCACCTGTGTTCTTATGCAGAGTGGACACCGCCCAACTCTCCCCATTCCTAGTCCCCCAAAACGTTTAACAAGAAATAAGATCAGGGCCAAGAGGTGTGAGACTCAGATGTGGAAGAGAAATAAAGGGGGCCCTGTGTGCAGCCAGATGCAGAGAGCCCCACCCCGGCGAGCCCCGGAGCCTGGGCGACTCCATTGTGAGCTGCGTTCCTCTGAATGGCGGAGCCCGGCTCCCCCCAGGCGGGTCTGTGGGACAACATGAACCCCAGCCTTCCTGGAGGTGTGTTTGTCAGTTTGGCAACCCTGGGCGCCAGCCCACGCGTGGCGGGCACCGCCTGTGACGCTGCGCCGATCAAAGGCCCCGAAGCCACCCGCCTGCACCTGCTGCACCTGGGAGGGAGGGACGTGGGCGGCCTGGGCGACAGTGCGGCCACCACCTCCAGCCGCACTCCCGGGAGCCCACGGGAGCCCCTCCTGCGCTCTGCACGATTGGGGGCCTGGGACAGCTCCCTTGGACAGTCAGGGATCTGTGACAGCCACCCTAGAGCTGCTTCTATCTGATTCTAAATCTAGCTAGGTTCTTTGTGCAGACTGCTAGAGACACAGACATCCCTGTAGGAAAGAGACTGAAGAAAAACACAGCAAGGGGTTAACAGCGGTTTTGCCGCTGGTTTATGAAATTATGGGTAATTTAAGTTTTCTTTATGTCTTCCCTTATTTTCCAAATCCTACAACATCTAAGAATATGTAATTTTGCAATAAGAGAAAATAATCAAAGTACTTCTTTTTGGTGGTACTGGAGATTGGACCCAGGGGTATTCTGCCTCTGAGCTACACCCCCAGCCCTTTTTATTTTGAAACAGTCTTGTTAAATTGCTGAGGCTGGCCTCGAACTTGGAATCCTCCTGTCTCAGCCTCCCAAGTACCGGTATTACAGGTGTGTGCCACACGACCAGCATAAGTACATTTTTATACCCTGTATTGGCCTCCCTCCAGCCAACCCGCCCCTGCCCCAGCTTCTCAGCTATCCTCGTTAGGTCAATGACTATCTACATTGCTCTGCAGTATGTATGTACACACACACACACACACACACACACACACACACACGCGCACCCAGGAGGGAGAGCAGGGGGACTCTGGAGTTGAAGATTGTTTCTGACCAATTCACGGAGTAACCGGAGCCACGGGAAGAAAGCTGAAGGGTGGCATGGTGTAAGCCTCGGGGACTCGGCCATCACCACGGCTCAGGGCCCAGCTGGTGGTGCCAGGTCCCCTCCCAGGACGCCGTGCTGCACGCCAGCGCCTCTGTCTACCCGCCCCACTCAGGCTCGACTTTCTCCATTCCCTTCTGCCCTGGGGCCACGGGCAGCCTCCCTGGGGCGCGGCTGTGAGGGCAGCAGAGGCTCTGCAGCTGGACCGGCGTGGGGTAGGAGCAATGGGGGCAGTGCTGGGGAGTGCCCCGCGTGTGCCATAGGTGTGAACCAGTGTGTTCGCTGCACAAAGCCCAGCTGTGTGAGAGGTCTGCGGGGCACACCTGGCTTCTCAGGAATGTCTAAACCAGGTCCCCGCTGGGAGAGGTGTGCAGGGCCCTTGGAAAGGCAGCTCTGCTCACAGCCCCTCCACCATGGAAGGGCCCCTGGCCACTTCCAACACCCAGCTTCTCTGTAATAACAAGAGAATGGACCGGCCGGTAAAAGAAGGCCAGACGGAGTCTCCAGCCCTCCCAGGCTCTGCCTCCCTGCCTGTGGGGCCAGGCCCTCCACTGCCCCTCCACTCCTGTGCCATCCTGCCTTCCCGGGCTTGCCTCTCCCTGTCTCCTCCTCCCAGCCTGGTTTCTGCTCTAGCTTCTCCACTCCTCCTGTTTCACCAACATCAATGCCAGAGGCAGCATCACTCTCGTCCCCTAGGTAGCCTTGGGGACTGCTTCTTTTGTTCAATCCAGCTCTCTGGAGCACAGGCAGCCACCAGCCCTCCTGGCAACCCGTCCTGGCCTCTGCGAGCAGCTCTCGGCTGTCGCTGCTTCGCATAGAAGGCCGCACTCTCTGCTCTGCATCCCGGGAATTGCAGGCGAGTCTCCAACTCGAGCTGTGACCTGGGGCCAGCAAGCCTTTCTTAATCCCCAGACAGGCCAGGGACGACAGCAAACTCAGAAACCCACAATTACACCGGCTGCCCTTTATATGAAGCACGCCGGGATGCAGCCAATTAGCAGCGCTCATCCCTGCCTCCCACCTGACTTCAAATACCCAGCGTCCTTCATATTGGGAAGCAGAGACCTGAAAAAGTCATCATTTCTTTTCTTTTTTTTTGAAAGGAGAAGGGGAGAGAGAGGGCAACACATATACACTTATTCACAAAAAATAAAAGACCGTTTCGTGGAGTTAGTCTGCTGGGATATTTAGAATCTAGGTTTGCAACTTGCATCTCCTTTATCTCCATTCCCAATTTAGTGGAAACTTGAACTGAATTGTGCTAATTTATTAGTTAAACGTCAAATTCAAAGAGTCATTATTTTGTGGAGCAAAATTAAACTTTTAATGATTCAAAAGAATAGACCTAGCTGAGTATGGCGGTGTATGCCTGTAATCCCAGTACCTGGGAGGCTGAGACAGGAGGATTGCAGGTTCAAGGACAGCCTCAACAAGTAGTGAGACTCTCATCAACCTAGTGAGACCCTGTTTCAAAATAAAAACAAAATAGGGCTGGGGTGGGTGTAGCTCAGAGGTAGAATGCCCCGGGATTCAATCCCTGGTAATACACACACACACACACACACACACACACACACACACACTTCATTGAAATGACTGGTTAGAATTGCATCTAAATCTATTTAAGTTCATTTCCAAAAACTATTAACATAAGACCAATGTCAACCTGTTGCCTACATTAAAACCAGTAATTCTTTGTCTAACACGTTTTCCTTTTTCTAGCTGGTGTGGTGGAGCACACGTGATACCAGCTACTTCCATGGCTGAGGCAGGAGTTGAGACCAGCCTGGGCAACATAGAGAGACCTTGGTTTATTTTATTTTATTTTTATTATTTTGTGGCACTGGGAATTGAACCCAGGGACATTCGACCTCCGTGCTACACCCCCAGCTCTATTTATTTTACGCACCACCATGCCCGGCTGGAGACCTTGGTTTAAAAAAAAAAAAATCCTGAGCCAGGTGTGGTGGTGCATATTTGTAATCCCAGTACTTGGGAGGCTGAGATAGGAGGATCGCAAGTTCAAGACCAGCTTCCACAACTTAGTGAGGCCCTTCGAAATTTAGTGAGACCTTATTTCAAAATAAAAGATAAGCCGGGCGTGGTGGCGCACGCTTGTAATCCCAGTACTTTGGGAGGCGGAGACTGGAGGATCCGGGTTCGCGGCCAGCCTCAGCTCTTTGTCTCTCTCTCTCTCTCTCTCTCTACTTAGTGAGGCCCTCCGCAACTTTGTGAGACCCGGTTTCAAAATAAAGTATAAAAAATAGGGCTGGGGGTGTAGGGCGGAGGTAGAACGCCCCTGGGTTCAATCCCCGGTACCGCAAAAAAATTAATTAATTAATTAAAATAAAATAAAAGATAAAATAGGGCTGGGCGGGAGAGCTCAGAGGTAGAACCTGGGTTCAACCCCCAGCACCACACACACACACACACACACACACACACACACAAATCCTGAGCCAGGTGTGGTGGCACATGCTTGTAATCCCAGTACTTGAGAGGCTGAGACAGGAGGATTGCAGGTCCAAGACCAACCTCAGCAATTTATCGAGACTCTCAGCAACCTAGTGAGACCATGTTTCAAAAGAACAAAACAGAACAAAATAAACTGAAATAGAAAGGGCTGGGAGTGTAGCTTGGAGGCAGAATGCCCCTGGGTTCACTCCCCGGCACCACCAAAAAAATCCTTTTTCTCTGACTGTTATTTCCTACACATTTATAGAGGGATGGTCAAAGAAACTGTGAAGGAGAAAAAGTGGTTTTATTTGTTTTTAAGGTTTTCTTTGCTGACTTCAGAAGCACACAGCCCTGGAGACCGACCTTCTCGTTACTTGAGACAACAAAACACCCCAGAAATCTGGCACCAGCTAATAAGACACCGGCCTTTACGAACGGCCTCAGGAAGCCGCTCCGCCTGGACCCAGCGGCCCTTGTTCTGTGAGTTGTTTTTCTGCAGAACGCACCCAGCGTGGCCGGAGCAGTTGTCCTTTCAGTGGGCAATGACAGCCGTCTGTGAGGTATCTGCCAGGAGCCTCATTTAAAAACGGAAATAGAAGCTTACAATTTCCCCCAAGCCCATGCCAGGCTCCCAGAACTGCAACACCGGGGCTTGCAGGAGCCCAGCCCGAGCGCGGCCCTCCCAGCCGGGCCCTTGAGGGCCGCTGTTGATGTCCCCAGCCTGCACTTCTGGCAGGCTTTTCCCAAGCCTCAGCTCCCTGTGCAGCAGCTGCCTCCCTGCTGCATGGGGGACTCCTCAAAGCCACTGTCGCCTTAAAGGAGGATGAATTTAGGTCCACTTTGAACACCTTGGGGCTGCCCCCCACCATGGCCTAGAAGTCCCGGGAGACACCGCGTCAACCCCAGGGCTGGCCACCTCCTGCTTTGGGCCAGGGTGCAGGCTCCGAAACCTTGAACTCCCCAGAGCTATTTTTCCTCTTTCTCAGCCCTCACCTGTTTTCTGAAAAAAAAAAAAAATTAGAAAGTTGGGCAAGTGGAGTGAGGGAGAGAAAAAGCGAACAAAGAGAGACTGGCCTGTGGTTGTTCAAGAACACCTGGGAGCCAGCGACAGCAGCCACCAGACACTTCAATCGACTCCGATTCAAAGGCAGAATCTCTAATTAAAGTACAAAAAGCAAAGGGCGACAGTAGTAGCGCCATTACTGAAAAGATTCCAAGATTGCAATATTTACCTGCAGTGTATACTCTGTAAAAAAAAAAAAAAAAGCGGGCTTTGGGAGGCTGCCTCGGAGCCTTCCATCACTCTTCTCTCTCCATCTTTTATTTCCTTTTTATTAGTTTCACTGTTTCGTGCTTTTCTTCTCCCTCTCCAGTTTCCCTGTTCATTGTATCTTCGTCCCTCCCTTCCTTCATCTCTCCTTCCCTCCTCTCTCCGTCCCTCCCTTCCTCCTTTCCTTCCCTACCTTCTTCCTGTCTTGAGTACCTGTCCAAACCCAGACTCCTGCCTACAAGCTTCACACACCTTGTTTGGAAGAGCGCCCGCCCACCCCGCCATACCAGCCTCCCCCTGGTGCCCAGCCCCTGGTGAGCCCCAGGTCAGCGCATCCCTAACCAGCTCCTCCAGCAACTCGTCGCTCTGTGACTGGAACAGGAAGGAATTGGTTTCTCTGAACTATTCGGCGGAATTCATTTGTCGCACAGCCCCAGGAATTACTTTCCTAGCCCAGGCGGCCAGGAAATCCCGAGCAGCTGCTCTCTCGGAGGTCGTTGATGGCTGGCCGCGGCCTCTCCATATTTCTCTGGCTACAGTTAAAGCAGTTGTTTGAGCAGCCAGCTGGGTGACATTAACTGGCTCTCTCTCTCCTCTGCTAATTTGAGTGTTGGGATGATGCATGGCCGGGGCCGCACGCGCTCCTGACGGCCGTTGCTGGGGAAGATTGCTTTTTTGGACTTTGACACCAGCTCCAACTTTGAGAGGGATTTAAGTGATATTTACTGCATCGAGATTCCTTGTTGGAGCTCTGCTCTTCGGCTGACAACACACCAGATTTATTCTGGCACCAACCAGCTGTGGAGACAGAGACTTAATTAACTTCCTGGGGCCTGGGGTCGCGGCTCCGGAGTCTGCGGCTCCACCTAGATCTCCTTATTGCTACCAGTCATGGTACTTAGAAGACCCCAAACCAAACAGATGAACCAGCACAGGAGCCCCTGCCGCACACTGTCCTGGTCATTTTCCAGCGTTAACGCTGACCTCCTTCAGAACAAACAAACTAGCTCATTTTCAGACCAACCCAAGGTGCTACACGGGTTTGTGCATTCAATTTAAGTCTATCTTTATATTGTCCTACATTAGAATTTTTTTGTAGTACTGGGGCCTGAACCCAGGACATTCTACTGAGATATACCCCTAATCCTATTTTATTTTTTTTTAATTTTGAAAAAGGGTCTCATTAAGTCACCAAATGTTGGCCTCAAATCTGTAATCCTCCCATCTTGGCGTTCTGAGAGCTGGGATTAAAGCTGTGCACCACCATGCCTGGCATATATATATTTAATATTAGAATTTGGAACTAATTTTGTTAGGGAAATTTCTATTTGTGCGATAACCTGCAGACTAGTCCCCCAACTTGTTTTTTCGTCTCCAATTTTCCCCTCGTTTTAAGAGTCACCCAAGCTGGGCGTGGTGGTGCACGCTTGTAATCCCAGTACTTGGGAGGCTGAGACAGGAGGATCGCAGGTTTGCAGCCAGCCTCAGCTACTTAGTGAGGCTCTCTGCAATTTAGTGAGACCCTGTTTCAAAATAAAGAATAAAAAATAGGTCTGGGGTGTAGCTCGGAGGTAGAAGGTGCCTGGGTTCAATCCCTAGTACCGCAAAAAAAAAAAGAGTTACCCAAATACTGAAAAACAAAGTTTAATGCAGTTTCATTAATGAGGGAAGACATACGCGTGTGCACATTTGTATGTGCGTGTGGCTATGTTCACACGCACGTTTATACCCACACTTACATGCATAGGTATGAGCGTGTATGCGGCGTCGCAACGTGAATCTCCAAGGCGGGGACTGCAAAGACGTCTAGCGAGTCATGACCCACAGCCTGCCTCGCTGGCTGGAGCAGCTCCATTAGCCCGGCAACAGGAAAGGCACCCAGGGCCTGGCTGCTGATCCACAAGTGCTTTATCCTTCTCAGCTTTCAGACCAGACCCCGCAGGCGACCCGAGATTTATCACCAATGCTCGTTGTGGCGCTCTCTGGCTTTTTAAAATTTATCTTAGGCTCCAAGCTTGTTAACAAAGATTTGCCACTTGCTCCCGGCTAATTTCAAGGTTAATATCATCGGCTTGTCAGGCGCCCTTCATGCAAACTCCAAGTCCTCCTCCAGTGCAGGGCCTGGCGGGGAATGTACCTGGATAGCTCCTTCCTTCCTTCCTTCCTTCCTTCCTTCCTTCCTTCCTTCCTTCCTTCCTTCCTTCCTTCCCTCCTCCTCCCTCCCTCTCTCCTGCCCTCCCTCCCTCCCTCCATCTCTTTCTCTCTTTCTTTGGATTGAAGCCAGGAGCATTCTACCTCCAAGCCACACCCCCAGCCCTATTTTATTTTTAATTTTGACACAGGGTCTCACTAAGTTGCTGAGAGCCTCCCTAAATTGCTGAGGCTGGCTGCGAACCTGCAATCCTCCTGTCTCAGCCTCCCAAGTACTGGGATTACAGGCGTGTGCCACCACACCCGGCTCCCATAGAGGAATTTTTGTTGGACAGACAATTCTGCAGTAATGGGTTATTACCACCTTCTGGCCCGCACATCGCAGGAACACAAGAAGTGTGGTGAACGTTTGCTTTCTTCCCCCGGGGCCTGGAGCAGGTGGGCCCCGGAGTGCTGCTGGCTGGTTGCACAGAGCTCAGGCTGAGGCGGTGGTGGGTGTTAGCCGCAGCTTGGCCTTGGGCCGGCCTGGTTTTAAGTCATCCTTGTGGACAGGACTGGAGTTCTGCATTGTTCTCAGACGCATTGGTCTGCTATAGATCCCCCATCAGCCTCTCCCCAGCCCCCAGCTCACCCCGCTGAAGCCAGCACAGCAGCTCATATCCCAGTGACCCAGGGCCACGGTCTGGCCGGGGTAATACGGGCCCGGCACAGCGGCGGGCTCCTCCCCACTGTGGACCCTTCCTCATTCCAGACGTTTGGTAACAAATCCAAGTGTGGCAGCCGCATTACATGCCACAGTTCTCCGGTCCCCTCCGCCAATCCGTAATTGACTTTTAAATCATTTAGGTGCAAAAGCAAATAATAATAGCTCTGCGGTTCAGTAGCTAATAAATTCTCGCTCATGAAAACTGAGGGAGAAGGCTTAGACCATAAAAATTAAATATTTATGCAGATGCTAAGCCTGAACCGGCATATAAATGCACACACACACACTTTTAGCCATCACTATTCATTTTTAATTCCTTGTGTGATATCCAATAAGAAAAGATTTCCAGTGGAGGAAAAAAAAAGCAAGATTTATTGCCTCCAAATTAGTACAAGAAAACGTCCCTATAATAGCTATCCTCCTCTCAGTAAGAGGGGGAAAAAGGATATAGAAATATTGAACTGATAAAATTATCTGTTCTCTATTGTGAGAAAGGCAAGTTAATATCCATAAAGAACTCTCCCTTCGTTGGAGGATGCTCTATAAATACCAAACATCATTATAATTTATGATCAAGCCATTTTTCAACCCTCTCAGAGCTTAGGCCCCTCCGATGGAGCCAAAACCTCTCTCCCGGACACGGCGAGGCCATCCATCAGTTTAATTCCAAGACTCTCCAAGCCAGCCTCCAGGTGACCCCGCAGGGTCGCCCTCGCCGCCTCCCTCCTTGGCTGAGTCCAGTGACTTGCACAGCGAGCCGAGCCCCGATGGCGCTGCTGGTCTCGGACTCGCCCCGGCCCTGGGGCAGGGCTGGTCTTTCTGCCTGCTCCCATGAAGAGGACGCGGGCTACAGAGCGCTCCCTTCTCTCTTCCCACCTCCACGGCCAGCCCGGCCCTCCGCCACATGGTGCACACCAGCGCCCTTCCTGTCCAGCCATCTCCCGACAGAGGTCCTACCCAGCTCCCTCTAGAATGAAGGGAGGAAAAACGAAGGGTTCCTCTTCTTCCCAAGCAGGGGCACGATGCCATGTTCCTAAACAAGGGACAAGAAGGGCCGGTGGTGGCCCACGCTTGTAATCCCAGTACTTTGGGAGGCGGAGACTGGAGGATCCGGGTTCGCGGCCAGCCTCAGCTCTCTCTCTCTCTCTCTCTCTCTCTCTCTCCCTCCCTCTCTCTCTCTCTCTCTCTCTCTACCTATTGAGGCCCTCCGCAACTTCGTGAGACCCGGTTTCAAAATAAAGTATAAAAAAATAG
>PVJS01031005.1:0-23694 GCA_004027185.1 Glis glis | reverse complement strand
AAAAAAAAAAAAAAAAAAAAGAAGAGCCAGGGAAGGAGTGAGATTATAGTTTGAGAAGGAAATGTCCTCCAGAACCAAATGTTAGGATAGGGGATATGTAAGTATGGAAAAAGAGGAAAGAGGCTTACAAAAGGGAGATATTGAGATATGTGGAAGACAGAATAATGGTCCCACAAAGATGTCCACATCCTAATCCCTGTGATACGTTATGACAAAGGATTGAATTAAGGCTGCTAATCAGATGACCTTAAAATAGGGGAGTTATCCTGGATTATCCAGGCAGGTCCAATGTAATCATAATTGTGCTTAATAACGGAATAGAGAAACAGAAGACTCTGTTCAAATGTCATGATGTGAAAAAAGCTTGGCTAGACATTGCTGCCTTTGAAGAATGAAGAAAGTCACAAGCCAAGGATCATCCACGGAAGCTGAAAAGGGCAAGTAAACAGATTCTCCTCCTAGAGCCCCCAAGAAGGAACACAGCCCTGTGGAAACCTTAATTTTAACACAGAGAGGATTGAACTGGGGATTGAACCCAGGGGCATTCTACCTCCGAGCTACACCCCCAGCCCTATTTTATTTTTTATTTTGAAACAGGGTCTCACTAGGTTAATGAGACTGAAAGTCTCACTACTTGCTGAGGCTGTCCTCAAACCTGTCTTAGCCTCCTAAGTACTGGGATTAAAAGCATGCACCACCACACCCAGCTTGAACTCAAGAACTATAAAATGATAAATTTGTGTGGCTATAAGCCCCCAAGTGCTTGGTAACTGGTTATAGCAACAACAGAAAACTAATATGAGTTAGGAGGTAGAGACAGATCATTTTATACATCCAAGTACTGTAGGGACAAAAGGAGTTAAGATAAAGAACAGCAGAATGCAGGTTTGGATGCTAATGTGGTGGCGCATGCTTGTAATCCCAGTACTGAAGGCTGAGACGGGAGGATCACAGGCTCACAGCCAGCTTCAGAAACTTAGGCCCTCAGCAACTTAGGAGACCCTATTTCAAAATAAAAAACAAATAGGGCTGGGGGTATAGCTCAGAGGTAGAACGCCTCTGGGTTCAATCCCCAGCACAACACACACACACACACACACCCTGCAGCTTTGGGAAAAGAGGATGCCTTTTTCCATTTATTCGAAGTTATTCCCACACACCAGCATAGGTACCCAGTAAACTGTGCTTGATGCCCTATAGGTACCCAGTAAACTGTGCTTGATGCCCTGGCAATGTACAGATGGGTAAGACATGATCTCTAACCTCGAGGAGGTTATAAGCCAGCCAGAGGGAGAGCTGGTGTCCCAGCTTGAAATCTGTGCCCGTTCCACTACCATCATGCTGTCTCTGACCAAAACAGTTCAGTCTACTCAAATATGAGTGTCTTTTCATGCTTTCTCATTTCCTGGCTAAACACTCCTCCTACTACATGGCATCCACACCCTCCTCCAGTGCTGCCCTTTCCTGGGATGTGCTCTAGTTTCTAAATCCCCTTAGCACGTCACACAGAAAGTGCTCATTCAAATCTCAGTCCCACCACCTATCTGTGTGAGCCTGGGCAAGTAGCAACACCATCAGTTAAAGGGGGGTCAGGGCTGGGTGTGGTGGCACACGGTTGTAATCCCAGTACTTGGGAGGCTGAGACAGGAAGATCGCAGGTTTGCGGCCAGCCTCAGCAACTTAGTGAGACCCTGTTTCAAAATAAAGAATAAAATAGGACTGGGGGTGTAGATCGGAGGTAGAAGGCCCCTGGGTTCAACCCCAGTACCACAAAATAAAAAAAGGGGGGATCAGGAACCTTGCCCCCACAGGGTTCTTTCTGGGAAGGAAAGGGACCGCTGGTAGTGTTCCAGGCCCCTGCCTAAAGAAGAGCTGGAGCCCAAGGCTCTAGAATTTTGTTCCCTCTTCTAACATCTGGCACCCAGAATCAAGGTCAATGTTCTTGTTCTGTACAGAAGAGAACCAACTGTTCTCCAGCCTTGTTTTGGAAACTCACTTTTTCAATGCAGCTTGAACTAACAAGAACTTCTACAGCAGACACACTGCTATGGTTCATCTGTAGCTGAACGAAAACACCACACCTTTGGTACTTCGGCACACCAACCAGGACACTTGCAATGAATCTATAGTTTACCAGACTTCCCTATAAAAAGGTCCTTGACACTGGGTGTGGTAGCACACACCTATAATTCCAGCACTTGGGAAGCTGAGACAGGAGGATTGCAGGTTCGAGGCCAGTCTCAGCAACTTAGCAAGCTGATCAACAACCTAGTAAGACCCTGGTTTGTTTGTTTGTTTGTTTTTGCGGTTCTGGGGATTGAACCCAGGGGCATTCTACCTCTGAGCTACACCCCCAGCCCTATTTTTTATTCTTTATTTTGAAACAGGGTCTCACTAAGTTGCAGAGGACCTCACTAAGTAGCTGAGGCTGGCCGCAAACCCGGATCCTCCTGTCTCAGCCTCTCAAGTACTAGGATTACAAGTGTGTGCCACCATGCCCAGCTTGAGACCCTGTTTTAAAACAAAAACTAAAAAAGGGCTGGGGATGTAGCTCAGCAGAAGAATGGCCCTGAGTTCAATCTCTAGTACCAAAGGAAACAAACAAAAAAAGGCCCTTGACATAGATGGTGACATATACACTGAACAGCGAGCAGCACAGATTATAGCCTGGGAGATCCCAAATTGGAGTGGGGAACGCGACGACTTCCAAATATAGACACAATGCTGTCAGACCTCTCCAGAGATGGGCAAACTGTTTGGCTTCAGGCCCCACGCCTCACTATCAGTCCCCCATTCCACCCAATCAATCAGTCCTGACATCAGTTTCTTACAAAAACAAACTGACTTTCCAGTCACTCACTCCGTGACAGCAGATGGCTCATTGGCCAAACCTCGGGGACTATGCTGGTGCCAAGAAGTAAGGATGAATGCGGCACAGAGCCTAGCTTCTACAAATTTATCTTCTTCACCAGCCTATAACAATTGCACTGAAGAACAAAATACTGCAGGGTTTCAAAGGACAAAGGGAACCAGATAGGAAGCGAAGTTTCCAGGAATAGCAGCTTTCGATGAGGGCTGGCTCACACTGACTGTTAGGGGAGGAGACCTGCAGAGACAACCCAGACAACCCGTCTCCTTCCACCTCAAAACCATGTGCATCCTGGTGAAGGCTGCACAACAAAATAAATGTACTTACTGCCACTGAACAGTACTCTAAAACATGGTTAAGCCAGGCGTGGTGGCGCACGCTTGTAATCCCAGTACTTGGGAGGCTGAGACCGGAGGATCCGGGTTTGCAGCCAGCCTCAGCTACTTAGCGAGGCCCTGCGCAACTTAGTGAGACCCTGTTTCAAAATAAAGGATAAAAAATAGGGCTGGGGGTATAGCCCAGAGGTAGAATGCCCCTGGGTTCAATCCTCGGTACCGCCAAAATAAATAAATAAATAAATAAATAAAACATGGTTAAAATATGGAAAACTTTATGTTATGTGATCTGCTGCTGTTCCCTCTTGTCCTTCCACCTGTGCTGGGATCCTACTCTCACCCACCTCCTTGGACCCCCCAGGATCCAATCACTCCCTCTCTCCTGGTATCTTCAACCTCCCCCACTTGGCAGGCTCCTGCCCTTTAATACAAGGTACACTTAGCCATATCTCCCTTTGTCTGGGGGCAAGATTTCTTTCTCCTCCCCTGGCCCTGGACACACTTCTTTTCTTGTTTCTCTGACCTCTTGCTACTCCTTCTCATTTTCCTACCTAGGCCCTCTACCCCCATCACACTGGACATTTTTCACTCTTTGCATGCTCTTCCATGCAGACATGCTCCTGGGAATCCCAAACCTACAGGCCCTTCCTGAGCTTCATGTCTGTGTATATACATCACCATAACCTATCTCACAAGCAGGTGACACTCAACATGGCCCGAAATGAACTCACTTCCTGACAAGCACCAAAAACCCCTGTATGATTTTGTTAGGCATAATAATAGCATAGTGGTTAATGCCCTCTTTTTTTTTTTTTAAGAAATACATACTAAAGCCAGGCGTGGTGGCACCCACTTGAAATCCTAGTACTTGGGAGGCTGAGACGGGAGGATCCGGGTTTGCGGCCAGCCTCAGCTACTTAGTGAGACCCTCCACAATTTAGTGAGACCCTGTTTCAAAATAAAGAATAAAAAATAGGGCTGGGGTGTAGCCTGGAGGTAGAATGACCCTGGGTTCAATCCCCGGTACACACAAGAGCAAAGCGTAGTAGTGCATACCTGTAATCCCAGTACTTGGAAGGCTGATATAGTAAGATCACAGGTTCAAGGCCAGCCTCAGCAACTTAGCGAGACCCTGTTTTAAAGTAAAAAAAATAGCTGGGTGTGGTGGCGCACACCTGTAATTACAGTACTTGGGAGGCTGAAACAGGAGGATTGCAGGTTCAAGGATTGTCTCAGCAAGTAATGAGACTCTCATCAACCTAGGGAGACCTTGTTTCACAATAAAAATAAAATAGGGCTGGGGGTGTAGCTCAGAGGTAGAATGACCCTCGGTTCAATCTCCAGTACAATAAAAACTAATAATAATACTAATGTAGGGAAGAAATGACATGATTTCTGGGCTTTGCTTTAAATTGCTTCAGCAAGCCAGGCGTGGTGGCACACGCTTGTAATCCCAGAAAGGAGGATCACAGGTTCAAGACAGCCTCAGCAAGTAATGAGACTCTCATCAACCTAGTGAGACTGTTTCAAAATAAAAATAAAATAGGGCTGGAGGTGTAGCCCAGAGGTATAATGCCCCTGGGTTCAATCCCCAGTACCACAAAAAAATAAATAAATAAAATGCTACAGCAAATAAAAACTGAATGGGTGAAGCAAATGTGGCAAGATCTTGACAACTGTTAGATTTAAGAAGTATCTGGGCAGGGCGTGGTGGCACGCGTTTGTAATCCCAGTACTTGGGAAGCTGAGACAGTTTTGTGGCCACCCTCAGCTACTCAGTGAGGCCCTCCACAACTCAGTGAGACCCTGTTTCAAAATAAAGAATAAAAAAATAGGGCTGGGGGTGTAGCTCGGAGGTAGAATGCTTCTGGGTTCAATCCGCAAAAAAATCTGGTACCACAAAAAAAAATAAATAAACAAAATAAAGAATAAAAAATAGGGCTGGGGGTGGAGCTCAGAGGTACAATGCCCCTGGGATAAATCCCCAGTATCACAAAAAGAATAAAATAAAAGAATGTATCATGGAAGTTCTAGGTCTCCAAACACAGGTGAAGGAGACTTCGGCTGCTTCCTGCAACACAAGTCTAAACCCCAGTTGCTTCCCAGCTAACCAGACACATCCCCAGGTTCTTGGTTTTTTTTTTTTTTTTGGTACGGGGGCATTCTACCTCCAAGCTACACCCCTAGTCCTATTCTATTTTTATTTTGAAATGGGTTAATGAGAATCTCACTACTTACTGAAGCTGTCCTCGAACCTGCGATCCTCTTGTCTCAGGCTCCTAAGTACTAGAATTACAGGCATGCACCACCAAGCCTGGGTTTGTTTTTTTTTTTGCAGCATTAGGGGTTGAACCCAGGGGGGCTCTACCACTGAACTACATCCCCAGCCTTTTTTATTTGGACACAGAGTCTAAGCTGCTGAGGCTGACCTCTAACTTGCAATCATGAACTAGCCTCCCAAGTAGCTGGGATTAGTGGTGCACCATTGCCCCTGGCTTGTTCTGGTTCTTGACACCCTCTCACCTTGCCCAAGGCCCTTTCCAGTCCTATACGCCTGAGACAAGCTAAACCTCTGCAGACCTCCATGGGCTTTGACCTTGGCCTGACTTATCACCACCATGGGGAACACACTCCCCTCTCCCACATTCTTACTCCGATTTCATTCTATCTACCTGGCATATTCCTCCCAACCTCTACACGGAGCCAAAATGCCTCCTTCTCTATTGCTGTCCTGAACTCACCCCAACCACAGGCTAAACTGCCAATTCTTCCAACTGGTGCTACAACACCTATTACCAAGTGCTGGAATTATGTGCTCCTACCTGTCCACCCTTGAGGAGCTTCTGAGTTCCATGAAGGCACATACTTGGCGCATAGCAGACAGGCCACAAATGATTACAAAGGAGAGAGAAGAGGCTGGGCAGCCAGGAAGTTTTGGGAGAATTTTAAGCTGTTCAAGCCAGCCAACACATGCTGGGGTGGAGGGATGGCTGTGACAGAGCAGAGAAGGGTATTACCATCAGGCTGCAGTTAAAAAAGAACCATGAAATAAGTTAGGGGCTTTTGAGCAGAGAACTGAAGAGAGGTATGTTAGAGAAGCTCCTTCCCCCTACAGATTTCCATGGGGAAGGCTTGCTGCCCCCCCACTTGACCCTCCTGGGATGGGTCAGTATGTTTCGCTTAGCCAGGATCTGCCATTCACAGGGGGAGCAGATTCTGGTGTGTGTCCCCACCATGGGGAAGCTGAGTGGGAAATGCTTTGTCCCTACAAGAGGCCTACAGACATCCAGGACTACTATGACGAGGTAGGTCATCCATCTAATTAAAAGTAAATGAGTGAGCCGGGTGTGGTGAAGTACATCTATAATCCCAATATTTGGGAGACTGAGACAGAAGGATCGCAGGTTCAAAGCTAGCCTCGGAAACGTAGTGAGACCCTTTTTCAAAATAAAGAACAAAAAATAGGGCTGAGGGTGTAGCTAGGAGGTAGAATGTCCCTGGGGTTCAATCTCCAGTACCACACACACACACACACAAAGGAAATGAGTAGCAGGGCCATTTGACCACAGCTTAAAAGCCACTTTGTTCAATCATCCTAACTGATAATAAAGTGACATCTAACTGATATCATGCTGATAATAAAGTTCCATATGCCTGATTCCTGTATCTACCATTTAACTGATTCCAAATTTGGAAGGAAAAAAGATGGGTATTACTTATTGGCTCCTTACACCCCCTCCAAAAAAGCAAAAACAAAACAAAATTTGACTCTAGTAAGATTAATTTAGCAGTAACACGGATTGGACAATGAATATAAAGTATTATATTAGTATATATTAGTTTATTAATATTAGTATATATTAAGTCCTTGCTACTTCTTAGCTGCTTTTGTGATTGTGATTACAACTGAAGGTAAGAAATTTGGGGCTGCAAGAATAAGACAGGGTGAACTGCAACACCACAGTAGGATAAAAGAGGCAGACGGAGGGCATGTGAGAAGAATGGCCAGGTGGCAGCTGCAAGCGTAAGGGACTTCAGTTTCCAAGCCGAAATTCCCTCCTCGTGGAGGCTGCCCTAGGAGGGCAGGGAGGGTAGTGATCAGAGGCAATGAGAAGGAAACGTGGTGGTTATTAGCTCATTAGCCTAAACCACTGTGAGATGGAGGGAGGAAGTCACATGATCAAAGGAAGTCTATGGAAACTGAGCCCTGAGATTCAGAGAAGTATTTGAGTATTAAAGGGGGGAAAAACAAACATAAAAAGGGACTACTGGCAACACCAGGAAAATCTGGATCAGAATGAGCACTAATACTTGAACAAAAGGAAATATAAAGTAAAAAATGCCAAATGTTAATGGTTGTACATAGATGATGACTGTGCAGGGGGCTCATGAAGACATTCTACTCGCATATAGCTTTGATTTTTTTTCCTTCTTTTTTTGGTGCTGAAAATTAACCCAAGGGCATTCTACCTCCGAGCTACACCCCCAGCCCTTTTTTATTGAAACAGGGTCTCATTAAGTTGCTGAGGTTGGCCTCAAACCTGCGATCCTCCTGTCTCAGCCTCCCAAGTGCTGGGATTACAGGCATGTGCCACCATGCCCAGCTTTGAAATTTTCTGTAATAAAAACTTTTAAGAGATAAAGAGTAAAGGAGGGGTTGGGGGCGTAGCTCAATGGTAGAGTGTGTGCTTAACATACCCAAGGCCCTGGTAAAGGAATGAGGAGTCACGAGGACCTTCTACACTGGCTTCTACTGTGTGTCACCCCTCCCTGAACCACACAAGCTGTGAGGCCAGGAATAAGAGCAGGTCACTTAGGTGGCTTGAGTCCAGTGAGTCCAAGAGCCATTTTGCACAAAAGCAAGAGGAAGCAGTTTCTGGTGATAGTGTATTCTAGGGGGAAGCATGAACAAACATGTTTGCATTCACAGCTTTGGGAATTCATACTGGTTTCCAAAAGGATGCTCTATCAATGATATACTGAGACTCTGCAGGGAAATCAAGTTTAAGAAAAATACCCTTGAATTTTAGGTTAAAAAAAAAAAAAAAGGCCATCTCACCCCAAACCTCCAAACATCTGGGCTGCAACTGCTACCATTCTAACCCTTGAGCCTATAAGGGAAAGAGGGTCAGAGGAAGGGTTCCTGCTCACACTAGTGCGCATCCAACTGGGCTAAAGACCTGTCCCTGTCCCTGGGGCTGCTGAGATACAATCCTTTGCATCAGCAGTCACACAGACAAAGAGAAAAGGAAAGAACAAAGCAAAGAACAAGCTAGAAGAGAGTGAGCATCGCCCAGCTTTCCAATGACACAATGATGCAGGCTGGGGGCACTGATGGGGGTCTCCTATCGTCCTGGACAGTGTGGCATCGCCACCCCACAGGCCCACCTCCCCTCCACAGGACGCCTTCCAGGGCAGCTGCCTCCCACACCACTGCCCGGAGCCATACCTCTGCCAGCTCCCGCTCACTGATACTTCTGGGGCCACTGCCTTTCTTCCTCGTGCATGGCTCTCCCCCGGTGACCCTGCCATCCCCTTTGGCATAGCTGTGCACAGTGAGAACGCCCTTTTGCTCTTGGCCTTGACAGGAGAGAGGATCGCTGGTTTCGGAATCGGAAGAAATAGAATCCCGAGAAGAACTGGAGCCCAGGCTAGAAAATGATTTCTTTTTGGAACCTGAGAAGATAAGGCGTCCCCCTATAGAAGCAGGATTCACAGAAAGATCCAGAGCAGCTGCCTCTTGTTCCTCCTCCTCATCCTCCTCTTCTAGTTTGACGTTTTTGAGCTCTTCAAATTTGACTTCGGTGGAGTCAGAATAATCTGAAACATACACACACATTAGACAGGACCACGTTCCTCCTGCACGTGAGGAACTGATGAAGGCAGGGTGGCAGAGCACAAAGAACGGGCTGGGAGCGAGCCCTGGCTTCCGACCCTGGCTCTGCCACTCACAGGGTCCCTGCGTAGTCGGGCTCACTGTTCAGCCTCTCAGGCCTCCAGTTTCGTCCTCTATTTGTCATATGAAAAAACTACCACTTACCTTCAGGGCTCCCAACTACAACTGCTCGTATTAGAAGGAGTGCGGCCTGCACATGGTGGGCAGTCAGCATGTGGCCACTGCCGTTTCCTTAAAAGTCCCCTGCAGGAACACAGGCCTGAGCTCGGCAGACACCTGCTACCCAAGCTAGAAAATCAGTAAATGAAGCCAGCCCACCCTCAGGGAATGAGTCCGCAGTGCTATCTGGCAGACATACGATGGCATCATCAACAGGTTTCTTTTTCTTTCTTTTTTTTTTTTTTAATTTGAGACAGGGTCTCACTAGGTTGATGAGAGTCTCACTACTTGCCAAGGATGTCCTCAAACCTGCGATCCTCCTGTCTCAGCCTCCCAAGTACTGGGATTACAAGCATTTGCCACCACACCTGGCTCACCAACAGACTTCTTCAAGCCTGACCAAGACTGACAAGCCTCTCCCTAACAAATCTAGCCACAACAACCCTCTGACTGTTCTGTTAAACACTAAAACACACTATTCTCTTAAAAACCTCAAGTGAACGAAAAAATGGCAAGCACCCTAATTTGATCATCACACACTATATACACATGTAGAATTACTATACTACACCCTTTGCGGCCAGCCTCAGCTACTTAGTGAGGCCTTCTGCAACTTCGTGAGACCCAGTTTCAAAATAAAGGATAAAAAATAGGGCCGGGGGTGTAGCTCGGAGGTAGAAGGCCCCTGGGTTCGATCCCAAGTACCACAAAAAAAAAAAAGAATTACTATACTACACCCCATAAATATGTACAACTTTGAGCCGGGCATGGTGGTGCACGCTTGTAATCCCAGTACTTTGGGAGGCGGAGACCGGAGGATCCGGTTCGCAGCCAGCCTCAGCTTGCTTGCTCGCGCTCTCTCTTTTTCTCTCTCTCTACTTAGTGAGACCCTCCACAACTTCATGAGACCCAGTTTCAAAATAAAGTATAAAAAAATAGGGCCGGGCGTGGTGGTGCACACTTGTAATCCCAGTATTTTGGGAGGCGGAGACCTGAGGATCCAGGTTCGCGGCCAGCCTCAGCTCTCTCTCTCCCTATCTCTCTCTCTCTCTCTCTCTCTCTCTCCTTAGTGAGGCCCTCCGCAACTTCGTGAGACCAGGTTTCAAAATAAAGTATAAAAAATAGGACCGGGGGTGTAGCACGGAGGTAGAACACCCCTGCGTTCAATCCCCGGTACCGCAAAAAAAAAAAAAAAAAAAGGGCCGGGGGTGTAGCGCAGAGGTAGAACGCCCCTGGGTTCAATCCCTGGTACCGCAAAAAAAGAAAAAAAAATGTACAACTTTGTGTCAATTACAAGTTTAAATAATCTGGGCATGGTGGCATACGCCTATAATCCCAGTACTTGGGAGGATGAGACAGGAGGATTGCAAGGCCAGTCTCAGCACCCTAGTAAGATCCTGTTTCAAAATAAAAATAAAATAAAATAGGTTTGGGGGTATATCTCAGAGGTAGAACACCCCTGGGTTCAATCCTCAGCAACACACACACATACACACACAAATTAAACGAGCTGGGTGAGGTGGCACACACCTATAAATCTCAGTACTTGAGAGGCTGAGACAGGAGGATTGCAGGCTCAAAACCAGCCTCAGAAACTTAGCGAGATCCTCAACAACTTAATGAGACCCTGTTTCAATATAAAAAATAAAAAGGAGCCATGTATGGTGGTGCACACCTGTAATCCCAGTACTTGGGAGGCTGAAACGAGAGGATTACAAATTCAAGGACAGCCTCAGCAACATAGTGAGACTGTTGGCAACCGAGCAAGACCCTGTTTAAAAACAAAAAATTAAAAAAGGGCTAAGGATGTAGCTCAGAAGTAGAATGCCCCTGGGTTCAATCCCTAGAACCCCCACCAAAAAAAAATTTTTTTTAAATAAGACAGGCACAATGGCACACACCTTTTATCCCAGCTACTTGGGAGGCTGAGGCAGGAGAATTACAAGTTCAAGGCCAACCTGGGCAACTTAGTGAGACAATGGCTAAAAATAAAAAGGGCCAGAGATATAGCTCAATGGTAGATTGCCCCTGGGTTCAATCAAAATAAATAAATAAAACAGCAGGTAGCCCAACATCATCTCATCCTGGTTCTCCAGCCTCATCCTTTGGAAGACAAAGGTCTTCCACGCTTCCTGTTTCTTTTTAAATTTTTTTTTTTTTTTGCAGTACTGGGGATTGAACCCAGGGGCATTCTACCTCCGAGCTACACCCCCAGCCCTATTTTTATTCTTTATTTTGAAACAGGGTCTCACTAAGTTGTGGAGGGTCTCACTAAGTAGCTGAGGCTGGCCGCGAACCCGGATCCTCAGTCTCCGCCTCCCATGTACTGGGATTACAAGCATGCACCACCACGCCCGGCTCCACACTTCCTGTTTCTAATATCCCATTTAGAGGCTTAGAGGCAATCACTACCAGCTCCCCAAAAGACCATGCTGCTTCCCATCTCTATGCCTTTACCAACTCCTCCTCTCTGGGAGGTCCTTTCTTCTTTCTTTTCTAAACTCAGGGCTTTCTACCTCTGAGCTATACCCCCAGGCCCTTTTTATTTCTTGTTTGGAAATGGGGTCTCGCTAGGTTGCCAAGAGTCTTGCTATGATGCTGAGGCTGTCCTCAAACCTACAGTCCTCCTGTCTCAGTCTCCCAAATCCCGAGATAATGTGCATCACCACGCCCAGGTCTGGGATGCCCTTTCTACATCTGTCTACCTTATCTCCTAGAAGTCACCTTCACCAAAGCCTTCAGAATTTCCCTCACCTCTCCCTCCATGCCTGGTCCTCCCTGCATATCCCCAAGCGAAGCACTTCTCACACTCCAGTGACAGGTCTGCTCACGGACCTGACTTTCCTCTTTCTAGTTTCTGACTCTGCACTCAATCTGGATCATACATAGAATAGACAGCTATCAGTTAGGGATGTGGAAAAAGCACCCCCGTCAACTCACCTGGGAAAGGGAGGCCATCCTCGACCTGCCGCACAGAGCTGTGGGTGGGCCGCACGGGAGCGAGGGCGGCCTGGCACTCCGGCATTTCATACTGTCCAGAGCTCAGCTCCTCCTTGGGGAAGAGCTCACTCTGACTCACTTCCTGTGGTATTTCAAGGCAAACCCGGTGCCTCTTTGTCCCTATACGGTGCTTGGCCAGGCTGCAAGGAGAGGGCAAACCTTGTAAGAGCTCACATACCCACCCACTTATCCAAACACATTCACACATGTCCATACTACCCAAAAGTGGCCAGGCCCTGTCAGGTATGATTCAAAACAGGCCACCTCTTATTTCTGTGACTTGAGACAAAAGACTTCACCTCTCTGAGCTCATTCCATCATCTGTAAAGTACAAGTATTGCCACCTACCTCAGACTTATTATAAGGAGAACAAAGCATACAGAGTACGGCAGAGCACCTGGCTTGTATTATGAACCCCATAAATGTCCCTCCTTTCTTTCCTTAACCATGCCGGCAGACTTATATCCTCCTATAACCACCACCTTCATTAAGTCTCATTCCTACCACCATGCTCCCCTTTCTAAGATACACTCTGAACCAGGCATGGTGATGCACACCTGTAATCCCAGTACTTGGGAGGCTGAGACAGGAGGATCAGAGGACCACAAGTTTGAGGCCAGTCTCAGCAACTTAATGAGAACCTGTTTGTTTCAAAATAAAAAGGGCTGGGGGCACAGCTCAGAGAGAGAATGTCCCTGGGTTCAATCCCCAGTGCCAAAAAAAAAAAAATTAAAATAAAAAACACTGAGCTGGGCATGGAGGTAGACAACTATAACCCCTGTTTCAGCCTCTATTGGGATGCGGAAACAGGAGGACTGAAGGTTTGAGGTCAGCCTCAGCAACTCACCAAGACTCAGCAATTTAGTGAGACCCTGATTCCAAATTAAAACAAAAAAAAGCTAGGCATGGTGGTGCACACTTGTAATCCCAGTACTTGGGAGGCTGAGACAGGAAGATCGCAAGTTTGTGGCCAGCCTCAGCAACTTAGTGAGGTCCTCCACAACTTAGTGAGACCTTGTTTCAAAATAAAAAATAGAAAATAGGTCTGGGGGTGTAGCTCAGAGGTAGAATGTTCCTGAGTTTAATCCCCAGTACCAAAAAAAAAGCAACTTTCTGATGTGACGAGAAAAACTGACTTTTCTGATACAGGAGGAACCCTGCCCCTTGCCCCAGCAGACTACAGGCTTACTATCCTTATTTTCTGAGTAAGAGCCACAAGGAAGCACCCGAATGCTCTGACTCTGAAAGTTCCAGAGCTTTTAGCAAGAAGAAAACTCCCTTGGCTCTGGCTCACACACCCGGCTTAGCAATAGCCTTCCCGCGGGTCGTGGGAGCTGTCCAGACCCCCAGACCCTCCCCAACAGCCGGACCCAGACGGCTGCCGGTTACCTTCTCTTCATGTCTCCCTCTTCTCCATCAACTCCTTCCATGTCCTCCTCTGGGCACTCCTCCTCACTCTCAGCTCTTGGGGGCAGTCCACTCTCCCTCAGAAACTCAGCTGCTTCCGGTGTGGGCAGAGTATGGTCAATAATTGTGCTGTCCTTCCCAGCTTTCCAAAGTTTGTATCTTTCTGGTTGGAACTTCCTCACAAACACATCCATAGAGATCTTCACCATATCCTTTCTGCAAGAGCACTGCCACAAGGAACCAACAGGTAAAGGACACAGTATCTGCTCCCACATCACCCCCACAGCACGTCTATTCCCTCCAAGTGGAAAACAGCATGAGACACTCTAAAACCACGCTGTTTTGGTTCACAGGATAAGGGCATACTGCCCTTGCAGAACCTTCAAACATGAGGGAAGCAGGAAAAAGGGCAGAGAATGCACAACACGGGTGAGTCAACATGGGCATGGACAGGGTGCATACAGGATGGTTAGAGATGCAGCTCTCTACGTAGGTCCAGGATGGCCAGCAGCCAGCCACCTGCCCCTGGATGTCCACCCAAGACGGGAGTACACAAACAAGTCTACTACTCTGTCACAGTAAAAGTAAATTCCTAAGACTTTCTCAACAGAGAAATCTCACAATAGCCGCGGAAAGAAATACTGTGTGTGGGAGTGGGTTTTTTGTTTTTTTTTTTTTGCAGTACTAGGGATTGAACCCAGGGGCATTCTACCTCCGGGCTACACCCCTAGCCCTATTTTGTATTCTTTATTTTGAAACAGGGTCTCACTAAGTTGCGGAGGGCCTAAGTAGCTGAGGCTGGCAGCGAACCTGCAATCCTCCTGTCTCAGCTTCCCAAGTACTGGGATTACAAGTATGAGCCACCACGCCCAGCTTGTGGGAGTATTTTTAATGCCAAGCAAACTTAAGCATAGAACCTCACTTTATATACTTCCCAAAGCTGACCACATATAAAAAATGCTTTATGAACACAAAATGCTGGGACTTTTACACATTCCCAGACACTCTGTCTCCAAATTCCAACAGTTGAAAGAAATGTTCTGACACCAACCAACATACCTAACAAGAATTTGCTCAACTAGACATTTTAAATCATGGTGTTATAGGAAGAAATCTAGCATACTTACCAACACGGCTTGTTTGCCATACTCAATCCACCGACGGGTAGCAAAATTGGTAGATTCTGCACAGTTGAAGCCATGATTAAAGCCGGCATGGTAACCATAAGGGAAAGTGATCATAAATTCTCCAGCTTCTTGAGTCACCTGAACAAGAACAGACTTGAAGCAGTTGCTACACATGGCAAAAGCCTACAGAACAGGACTCCTGAGCCCTGGCTCTGCCAACCACTTAGAAGATAAGAAGTCATAAAACCACAGGGTCTTGCTGTCTGGCATAAGATGCAAAGCCCGAAGACATCAGATACGTGCCATGACTGTAATTAACCCTTCCTCCAAATAGAACCCTGTGCAGGGAAACTGACGACACGAAGGCACACTAGCAACTCCTTGACATCAAAGCCACACCCTAGAGCAAAGTGAGAATGATGAACTAGAACAAAACTGCAAAACAAAGACCAGAAAGGGCGGTTTCCGTTTAAGTCTAAGGACTTTGTATGTAATGTCAGCTCACCTTATCAAAGGGAATGCCGTATTTCTTCAGCATTAAAGGGGAAATCAGAGTCATCTTATGGCGGAGAAAAGCTTCGCAGCTTTGAGCACTTCCTGGGAAAAAACCTGTTTAAAGAGACAACAGGTCAGGGTTTACTCCATGCTCCACACTAGCCATGTAATCCTGACGTCACTTCACACCTGTGTATCTCCTCTGGATGATAAGGAGGACTAATCTCCAATGTGATCTCCCAGAATATTTCTAGCTCTGGCAGATACAAGATTCTACAGTGCACCTCTGGGCTCTCCAACATAGGGCATTATATGGATAATCAAACTCTGGGGGACTTGAGCGCACCCAAGCTGCCTTTGTTCTCATAGCACTTTGAAACTTTTCAGGACTTTCTCCAGTCCTGAACGACTGGGACTGCATGCTCAATCTTTTGTCAGTAATAACACATCCACAATATAAATCGCCCTGGTTTTGTTGAAATAGACTCAATAGAGGTATAAATCTATCACAGTCCACTTACAAGAACCAAGACATAAAGTAACTTGATTTTGCTGGGCCTGGTGGCGCACGCCTGTAATCACAGTACTTGGGAGGCTGAGACAGGAGGATCACAGGTTCGAAGTCAGCCTGGGCATCTTAGTGAGACTCTCAGCAACTTAGAGAGACCCTGTTTCCAAATAAAAAATAAAATAGAGCTGGGAGTGGTGGCGCATGCTTGTAATCCCAGTACTTTGGGAGGCGGAGACCGGAGGATCCGGGTTCGCGGCCAGCCTCAGCTCTCTGTCTCTCTCTCTGTGTCTTTCTCTCTCTCTCTCTCTGTCTCTCTCTCTCTCTCTCTCTCCTTAGTGAGGCCCTCCGCAACTTCGTGAGACATGGTTTCAAAATAAAGTATAAAAAATAGGGCCAGGGGCGTAGCGCGGAAATAGAACGCCCCTGCATTCATTCCCCAGTACCGCAAAAAATAAATAAATAAATAAATAAATAAGTAAATAAGTAAATAAATAAATAAATAAATAAATAAAATAGGGCTGAGGGTATAGCCCAGACAGAGAAGTCCCCTGGGTTCCGCCCCCAGTACCACAAAAAAAAAAGAAAAAAAAACTTGATTTTTACTTTAACATTTGGGGTTTTGGCAGAAGAACCAGAAACAATATGATGTGTGTATTTTTTTGGTCCAAGAAACCCATGCTCGGTGGGACTGAGGCAAGAACAATCAAAGAAGAAAAGACAGTCCCTTCTTGGGCAGAGCAGGGAAAACCTCAAGATTGTAGCTGCTCCGCTAAGGTAGCCAATCTGACAGTCAAGCTCATCCCCACATGCAGGCTTGTGAATGGCCACACAAGATCTGACCATAGAGAATGGACATTTCAGAGCAAGGAGCGGGAGAGGACACCATACCTTTGGCGAGGCGCTCCAACCGCTTTCCATGCTCAGGTGGAACAGAGTACCTGCAATCACATGAGAACATTAGACAGTGAGCAGAGGACAGGGACAGGACACTTGAACAACACCTGGAAGCCAGCAGAGAGGTCTCTAAAGGCCCCCAGTACAAAATAATAAATGTTTGAGGTGATGGATGTGCCCACTACCCTGATCTGATCACTACACATTACATACATGTACTGAAATGTTACACCGCTCTCCATAAGTATGTACAGTTCTCATATGTCAATTAAAAATAAAAAAGCCCTGGCATGGTGGCGCACACCTGTATCCCAATACCTGGAAGATGTAGATAGGAGGATCACAGGTTGGAGGCCAGCCCACAGTATCTTAAAGAGACCCTGTTTCAAAATAAAAATAATAAAAAGGGCTGGGGGTGTAGCTTAGCGGTAGAAAGCCCCTAGATTCAATCTCCAGTACCAAAATAAGTAAGTAATTTTTAGAGCCTGGTGCAGTGGCACATGCCTATAATCCTAGCTACTCAGGAGGCTAAGGCAGGAATATCACAAGTTTGAGGCCAGCACGAATAACTTAGTGAGACTCTATCTCAAAGAAAGAGAAAACACTGGGGAAGTACCTCAATTTGTAGAGCGCCCTGGATTTGATACACACACACACACACACACACACACACACACACACATAAAAAAAAAAACCACCACCAGAAAGCAATCTAGACAAACGAAATATTAAGACTGCTGGGGCCGGGCGTGATGGCGCAGGCTTGTAATCCCAGTACTTTGGGAGGCGGAGACCGGAGGATCCGAGTTCGCGGCCAGCCTCAGCTCTCTCTCTCTCTTCCTGTCTTTCTCTCTCTCTCTCTCTACTTAGTGAGGCCCTCCGCAACTTCGTGACACCCGGTTTCAAAATAAAGTATAAAAAAATAGGGCCGGGGGTATAGCACAGAGGTAGAACGCCCCTGGGTTCAATCCCCGGTACCGCAAAAAAAAAAGAAAGACTGCTGGGGCGGGAGCCTACACAGAAGTGTGAATTTATTTCTTCTATATTCACTCATTTAACAAAACATCTTGTTTTGTGTGTTTGGTGCTGGGGATTGAACCCAGGGGCTTTCTACCTCTGAGCTACATCTGCAGCCCTTTTTCTTTTTGTGGCACTGGAGATTGAACCCAGGGGCATTCTACCTCCAAGCTACACCACCAGCCCTATTTTATTTTTATTTTGAAACAGGGTCTTACTAGGTTGATGAGTCTTACTACTTGCTGAGGCTGTCCTCGAGCTTGCGATCTTCCTGTCTCAGCCTCCCAAGTACTGGGATTACAAGCGTGTGCCACCACGCCTGGCTTTATTTTTCATTTTGAAATAGGGACTCACTAAGTTGCTGAGGCTGGTCTTGAACTTGCTATCCTCCTTTCTCATCCTCCCAAGTTCTGGGATTAGAGGTGCACACCACCAAGCTCAGCTAAAAAAATATCTACTGACTATTCACCATGAACCAGGATTGTGTGTGTGTGTGTGTGTGTGTGTGTGTGTGTGTGTGTGTGTGTTACTGAGGACTGAACTCAGGGGCATTCTATCTCCGAGCTACACCCCCAGCCCTATTTTTATTTTGAAACAGGATCTCACTAAGTTGCGGAAGACCTCACTAAGTAGCTGAGGCTGGCCGCAAACCTGTGATCCTCCTGTCTCAGCCTCCCAAGTACTGGGATTACAAGCATGTGCCACCACGCCTAGCATATAAACTAGGATTTATGGTACAAAAAGTTTCATTACTTTATAATGTGGTTCATGTAATAAAATTTTTAAAAAGGGAAAAAGCGAAGGGCGGCATTGCATAACCTCGGTGTTTTAGAAAATGCTCCCAGCAGTCAGAAAGGCCTAATTGGGGGAGGCTCGAGGAAGAATGAAAAACAAGGCAGAGATGAATAAGACACCTAGTGACTTGGCCTCATATATGTTGATGAACCCATTTTCCCTTCATCTCCATAAAAGCAATAATGATTACCCAATAATTAATTACTCCTCCACCTGATAGGGTGTCTAGACATCACAGAAGCTGCTCTTCATAAAAAAGAAAAGGAAAAATGAGAACACTGAAGACTATTAAAAACTTCTGCAAAACTGTTAAACTTTATATTCTGAAATTCACAGTAATGTCATTATACCTTAATAATCTACCCTAAAGATTGCTTCAGCCAGGTGCAGTGGTGTGCACCTGTGGTCCCAGCACTGGAAGCTGAGGAGGAAGGACGGCTTGAACCCAGGAGTTGAAAGCCAGCCTGAGCAACTTACAGAGATCAATCTCAAAATAAAGTAAAAAGGGCAGCAGCTTGCCTTGCATGCTTGAGGTACTGGGTTCGATACCCAATACCACAAAAAGAATAAATAAATTATTCTGCGAAAACAACTTTTTTTTTTGCGGTACCGAGGATTGAACCCAGGGGCGTTCTACCTCCGCGCTACACCCCTGGCCCTATTGTTTTATACTTTATTTTGAAACCGGGTCTCACAAAGTTGTGGAGGGCCTCACTAGGTAGAGAGAGAGAGAGAGAGAGACAGGGAGAGAGAGAGAGAGAGAGAGAGCTTAGACTGGCTGCGAACCCGGATCCTCCGGTTTCCGCCTCCCAAAGTACTGGGATTACAAGCGTGCTCCACCGAAAACAACTTTTATCAGCCCAAATAGTTTCCTTATGAGCCGGGCGTGGTGGCGCATGCTTGTAATCCCAGTACTTGGGAGGCTGAGACAGGAGGATCCGGGTTTGCCGCCAGCCTCAGCTACTTAGTGAAGCCCTCCACAACTTAGTGAGACCTTGTTTCAGAATAA
Source organism: Glis glis (assembly GCA_004027185.1). Classification (NCBI taxonomy): domain Eukaryota; kingdom Metazoa; phylum Chordata; class Mammalia; order Rodentia; family Gliridae; genus Glis; species Glis glis. The sequence goes on along the minus strand of PVJS01031005.1, from coordinate 4,180 downwards.
AAATAAAAAAATAGGGCTGGGGGTGTAGTTTGGAGGTAAAACACCCCTGGGTTCAATCCCCAGTACCGCAAAAAAAAAAAAAATAGTTTCCTTATGAAACAAAACAGAGGAAGAGAGAAAAATGTCACCTAAAGGGCACTGGGACTCCCCAGGCGACCTGCACAGAAGTTGCTGGAGCTCCCACTTCAACATACCCAATAAGAAAGAAAACCTTCTCCTGATAAATGAAACAATGTCAGGAAATTTTGGAGTAAACGATGGTGACGATACAAAAGCAAACTTTACAGATTCTACAAGCATAGTCATCAAGGAGGAAGGCAATGGAACAGTGGTCAGGGCATAATTGCAGGCTCAAAGGCTTCTGTCAGCCAGGCGTGGTGGCGCACGCTTGTCATCCCACTACTTGGGAGGCTGAGACAGGAGGATCGCAGTTTTTGTGGCCAGCCTCAGCTACTTAGTGAGGCCCTCCACAACTTAGTGAGACCCTGTTTCAAAATAAAGAATGAAAAATAGGGCTGGGAGTGTAGCTTGGAGGTAGAATGCCCCGGGTTCAATCCCTAGTACGGCAAAAAAAAAAAAAAAAAAAAAAAAAACAACAAAAGTCTTCTCTCCCCAGATTAAATCCTGGAAATCATTTGAAAGAAGAAAGGAAAACCTTGGGGAACAATGTGGCTGAAGATGCTGGAAAAGGAAATGAAAACAGATACAGTTTCCACAGGTCCTCCTAACAGGGCCCATGGTGTCCCCTCCGGCCTCGTCACTCACTTCACACCCTAGACCAGCACCCACACTCCAGGGGACTTCCTCTAGCTCCCTAGCACCACCGTGCCCTCACTCAACCCACGAGCTCCACACACGTGGTTCCAATTAACTGGTACACCTCCCTCAGCTCCCTCTCCTAAAACCACCCCGTGGCACACCATTATGCCCTTTTCGTTTGTTAGGTCTCAGCTTAGTTGTCACCTTTTGAAGCCATCTCTACTCCCAACCCCACCCATGTGTCCTTCCTATGTGGACCTTCCAACCCACTGCTTGTACTTCAGAGCTTTTCTCACACCAGATTGTTACTTCCTCACCCTTCTGTTGTCTGTCTCCTGACTGTCTCCTCTGTGTGGGCGCCTCATCTGTACTGCACACTCTTGTCACCTGTAGCAACTTCACTAACACACTGAGACTAGGGGGCAGCACAGGGAGAGGGAGAGAATGAATCTTTGTCTCCATAACAAGACTGGCAATGCCCTGGATAGCAGGACACATGCTGAGCAGCCCACAGATCCCCTCTCGTGCTAACAACACACTGCTGCTCACCAAATATTCTGTTTATGAGGAAAAGAAAGCTTTCTATCATCTGAAGGAGTGACTCCACTCTTGAAATCAGCCTCTAAGAAATGCAAGCCTTAGGACACTGGGCACGCGCCTATAAACCCAGTATTGGGAGGCCAATACAGGAGGATCGCAGGTTCCAGACCAGCCTCCACAATCTAGCCAGAACCTCAGCACCTTAGCAAGTCCCTGTTTCAAAACAAAAAACCTTTTAAAAGGGCTGGGTGTGTCGCTTGGAAGTAGAGCACCCCTGGGTTCAATCTCCAGTACCAAAAAGAAAAAAAAAAGAAGAAATGCCTCAGGTCTGTTCAGAAGTTAGAAAGCAAGAGGATAGCCTGGAACAGTCTATGACTTTCAGTAACTTGACAGAGTAGGCTTTTCCAAGATGGTTGAGTAACCTGTTCTTTTAAAGTCTCACTTCTCAACAGGTGGTCTGCACTCCAACAGCATCTGATCACTCGAAAATATGTCTCAAATGTAGAATGCCGGTTCCACTCCAAGCCTACTGCACCAGAATCCGTATTTTGACCCACTCCCAGGCACTTTACCGCACATTAAAGGTGAGAAGCCCTGTGCTGGCAGAAGAGCCCAGTGCCCACTGTAAGTTGACGGTACGTTACCAGGACTTTGGCTCTCCAAAGTGCAGGTAGTTGATGCTGTACAGGTCCATGTCTTCTGTGTGCCAGGCAAAGGACGTCTTCCACATGCCGAAGTAGAGGTACGGCGTGTTCACGCCTTCGATGGTGATCCCACTCTCCTTTTCCACCAGGTCTAGGATGGTCTTCAGCCGGCCAATGTTCCACTCATCCACATGCTGCCAAGGAGAGGACAGTCGAGGGCAAGTTAACATTTGAATATAAACTGAGACTGTGAACCTTCACACCACAGAGCAGGCCTAAGGGAAACCGTAACCAACTCCTGGAATAATGTCAAAACCACAGCATCAAGCCGGGTGTGGTGGCGCACGCCTGAAATTCCAGTACATGGAAGGCTGAGAAAGAAGGATCCCAGGTTGAAGGTCACCCTCAGTAACTTAGCAAGAACCCGTTTCCAAATAAAAAAAAGAAAAAAATAGGGCTGGGGATGTAGCTCAGAGGTACAATGCTCCTGAGTTCAATGCCCAGTACCACAAAAAAAAAATAAAAATATAAAGCCAGGCCGGGAGCGGTGGCACACGCTTATAATCCTAGTACTTGGGAGGCTGACACAGGAGGATCCTAGGTTCGAAGAAAGCCTCAACAACTTAATGAGACAGTATTTCAATATAAAAAATAAAATAGAGCTGAGGTGCCATTGAGTTCAATCCTGAGTACCACCAAAAAAATAAATAAATAAATAAATAAAACAAAGGCGAAGCCGGGCATGGTGGCGCATGCTTGTAATCCCAGTACTTTGGGAGGCGGAGACCGGAGGATCCGGGTTGGCGGCCAGCCTCAGCTCTCTCTCTCTCCCTCTCCCTGTCTCTCTCTCTCTCTCTCCACTTAGTGTGGCCCTCTGCAACTTCGTGAGACCCGGTTTCAAAATAAAGTATAAAAAAATAGGGCCAGGGGTGTAGCGCCGAGGTAGAACGCCCCTGGGTTCAATCCCCGGTACCGCAAAAAAAAAAAAAAACAAAGGCGGGCATGGTGGCGCATACTTGGAATCCCAGTACTTGGGAGGCTGAGATGGGAGGATCGCAGGTTCGCAGCTAGCCTCAGCAACTTGTTGAGGCCCTCCAACTTAGTGAGACCCTGTTTCAAAATAAAAAATAAATAGGGCTGGGGATGTAGCTCGGAGGTAGAACGCATGCGTTGAATTCCCAGTGCAAAAAAAAAAAAATTAAAAAGCACAGCGTCCAGCCGGGCGTAGTGGCGCACACCTGCAATCCCAGTATTTGGGAGGCTGAGACCAGAAGATTGCAGGTTCCCAGCCAGCCTCAGATACTTAGTGAGGCCCTCCGCAATATAGTGAGACCCTGTTTCAAAATAAAGAATAAAAAATAGGGCTGGGGGTGGAGCTCAAAGGTAGAATGCTCCTGGGTCCAATCTCTAGTACAGCAAAAAAAAAAAAAAAAAAACAAAGCCGGGTGTGGTGGTGAACACTTGTAATCCCAGTACTTGGAGGCTGCGACCAGAGGATTCAAGTTCATGGCCAGCCTCAGCTACTTAGTGAGGCCCTCCGCAACTTAGTGAGACACTGTTTCAAAATAAAGAATAAAAAAAGGGCTGGGGGTGTAGCTTGGAGGTAGAATGCCCCTGGGTTCAATCCCCAGTATAGCAAAAAAAATAAATAATAAAACACAGCATCCCTCACTCACTTCTCCCCACCCCCCAACTGGGGATTGAACCCAGGGACATTCTTTTTGTGTGTGTGTGTGTGGTATTAAGGATGGAACCCAGGGGCCTTCTACCTCCAGGCTATACCTCAGTCCTATTTTATTTTTTATTTGGAAAAAGGGTCTCACTAAGTTGCTGAGAGCATCACTAAGTAGCTAAAGCTGGCTTCAAACCTGCAATCCTCCTGTCTCAGCCTCGCAAGTACTGGAATTACAAGCCTGTGCCACCATACCCGGCTGAACCCAGGAATGTTCTACCTCCAAACTACACCTCCAGTCCTTTTTTATTATGTACTACGTTGTTGCGTAGTGCTAAGTTTCTGAAGCTAGCCTTGAACCTGTGATCCTACTGTCTTAGCCTCCCAAGTACTGGATGACAGGCATACGCCACCACACCCAGCTAACATCCCTTATTCACTTTCACAGCTACTGCCTGAACTAATGCCCTTATACCCACAAAGAGAAAATGCCACTCTGAACAAAACTAGTGTAGAAATGATGAAGAAGGAAGTGACAGTCACCTATTCTTTTTTTTTTTTTTTT
>PVJS01031004.1:0-23699 GCA_004027185.1 Glis glis | reverse complement strand
TTTTTTTTTTTTTTTTTTTTTTTTTTGGTGGTGGTGGTGGTACTGGGGGTTGAACCCAGGGGCATTCTACCTCTGAACTACACTCCCAGCCTTTTTTATTTTTTATTTTGAAACAGTCTCACTAGGTTGCTGAGAGCCTCACTAAGTTACTGAGGCTGGTCTTGAACCTGCGATCCTCCTGTCTCAGCCTCCTAAGTACTGGGATTACAAGCATGCACCACCACACCTGGCTATTTTTTTTTTTTTTTTTTGCGGTACCGGGGATTGAACCCAGGGGCGGTCTACCTCCACGCTATACCCCCGGCCCTGTTTTTATATACTTTATTTTGAAACTGGGTCTCATGAAGTTGCAGAGGGCCTCACTAGGTAAAGAGAGAGAACAAAAGAGATGGGGGAGAGAGAGAGAGAGAGAGCTAAGACTGGCCGCGAACCCGGATCCTCCAGTCTCCGCCTCCCAAAGTACTGGGATTACAAGCGTGCCACCACGCCCGGCTGGCTATTTTTAATTAATTAATTAATTGTGTGTGTGTGTGTGTGTGTGGTGCTGGGGATTGAACCCAGGGGCATTCTACTTCCGAGCTACACCCCCAGCCCTATTTTATTTATTTGGAAACAGGGTCTTGCTAAGTTGCTGAGAGTCAGGCTAAGTTGGTGAGACTGGCTTTGAACCCACAATCCTTCTTTCTCCGCCTCCCAGGTACTGGGATTACAGGAATGCACCACCACACCTGGCTTGCATTTGCTTTTATTTGTGTAGTTAAAATAATAATAATAATAATAATAATAATAATAGAGGGAATTGATAGGTATAGTTATCAAGAGTCCTTCCCCCCAAACAAAATTTCTATGTTTAGAAATTTATTATGAAAATTCCAAATGCACAGAAAAATGAAAAGAATTTTGCAATGAAACCCCTTATTTAACCACCTACATTCTACCATTAACATTTTACTTGCTTTATCACATCTGTCCATCAATTTACTTTTTTTGCAATGCTGCTGAGCTCATCCCCAGCCCAATTTGTCTTTTTTAAAAAATGAATTTCAAAGTAAATTATTTCAACACATATTACATGTAACAAAGTGCACAAGATTAAGTCTTCATTTGCTGAGTTTTTACAAATGCATATGTATCTGCATAACTTAAACCCCATTAAGACACACATTTCCATCACTCCAAAAGGCCCTCCATTGTCCTACCGTGTGTGCGCATTGCCAGCATCCTCCGAGTCAGAGCTCATCACAGGGCCAGGTACACAGTTAGCACTCAACAAATGTTGGTTGAAGGAATGAATGAATCTAGGAATGAATGTGCACATGGTTTGCTTCCTTGAGGGGAGGACCTTATCTTTTCCTTTTTCATTCCCCACAGAAGTGGTACACAGTAAGTGCTTAATAAAGACTTGTCAATTATATTAGTTATACATTGCTGTGAGACAAATTACCCACAGTTTAGTAATTGAGAGCATGATAAACACTTATTCTCAGCCAGTTTCTGTGGGTCAGAAATCTGGGAGCGGCTGAGCTCAGTGGTTCTGGTCCAGGGTCTCTCGAGAGGCTGCACTCAAGAATCAGCCTGATCTGCTGGCATTGAAGGCTTGACTGGGGCTGGAGGATCTGCTCCAAGATGACTCAGTCACGTGGCTGCTGGCAGGAGGCCCCAGTCCCTTGCCTTGTGAACCTCTCATAGGGCTGTTGATGGCCTGGTGGCTGGCTTCTCATATTGAGAGATCTAGGAGAGAGAGGGGAAACATCACAAAGGTTACACAGGTTATCCCTCTTCCATGCAGGAGGGGCTACACAAAAGCATGAATAGTAGGAGGCGAGACTAATTCAGTGCGGTCGTGGAGAAGATGGTCATCATGAGCACACATTCAAGTTTTCCCAGCACTTGCTCTATACCAGGTGCGGAGGTGCCATGCTGAGATCTGGGGAGTATAGGAATGAGTCAGAACCAGCCCACCCTTTACCAGCTCTGCGTGTGTGTGTGTGTGTGTGTGTGTGTGTGTGTGTGTGCGCGCTGGTGTGTTGGGGGTGGGGAGGTCAGACAGATATGGAAGCAGATGGTATCTACAGAGCTCAATAATACCACAGTAATGCAATAGTGGTTCTTAAGAACTACTTTGCTATAATGCATATTCATGGCACAACATTTCAGACATATCATGGAAAGTAAGTCTCTTTTCCTCCTCATTCTACAGTCAGCACCCTCCTCCAGCTCAGAGGCAACAAGTACAGCCTGTTTTGTGTATCCTTCCAGAACTATTCCATGATACAGAAAGACACTTGTTGCCTCTTTAAACAAGAAAGCAAGCCAGGTATGGTGGCACACACCTGTAATCCCAGTACTAGGGAGACTGAGATAGGACCATCACAGGTTTGGGTCAGCTTCAACAACTTAGTGAGACTCTCAGCAACCTAGAGAGACCCTGTTTCAAAACAAAAAATAGTAATAAACAGGGCTGGGGGTGTAGCTCAGAGGTAGAATGCCCTGGGTTCAATCCCCAGTACCACCAAAAACAAAACAAAACAAAAAAATCACCATCACCAACAACAGCAAGATAGAGCACTATCCAAAATGCATTCTTTTACATATTGCCTGCCCCCTCCTTATTTTATCTTGGAAATAATTCTATATCACTACAGAGGCACTTCATGAGAGGTGCCTCGTTCATATGGCTGCATGGTACTCTTTTTTTTTTTTTTGTGGTACTGGGGATTGAACCCAGGGGCATTCTCCCTTTGAGCTACACCCCCAGCCCTATTTTTTATTCTTTATTTTGTTTTTTTTTGTTGTTTTTTGTTTGTTTTTTTTTTTTGCGGAACTGGGGCTCTGAGCTACACCCCCAGCCCTATTCTTTATTCTTTATTTTGAAACAGGGTCTCACTAAGTTGCAGAGGACCTCACTAAGTAGCTGAGGCTGGCCGCAAACCTTCAATCCTCCTGTCTCAGCCTCCCAAGTACTGGGTTTACAAGAGCGTGCACCACCACGCCCATCTTGCATGGTATTCTATTGTCTGCATAAGCCATGATTTATCTCCCCTATCACTGAGTATTTGATTTCTGATCTCTTGTTATTAGAGACAAAGGTGCTGATTTTCTTTTGCACATTCACGTCCACGTGTATGGATATAAATGTAGGATAAATTCCTGGCAGTGGGGTTGCTTCAAAGTGTTCATGCTTTTAAAATACTAGTAAATAGCAACTCAAGAGGCTGAGGCAGGAGGATCGCTAGCCTGGACAACTTAACAAGACCCTGTCTCAAAATAAAAATTAAAATGGGCTGGGGATGTAACTCAGTGGTAAAGTGCTTGCCTAGCATGTGTGGGGCCCTGGGTTCAATCCCCAGTACTGCAAAATAAAATAAAATAGAATAGAATAAAATAAAAATGCTGGTAGATATTGCTCAATAGGATTTATATCAATTTACCCTCCCACCTGAAACGTGTATGAGTGCCTGTGTCCTCACACTCACAACCGCAAAGTAAGTCCTCAAACTTTCTGAACTTTGCCAATTCTAGTAATTGCAAAATGGTTTCCTGGTGTAGTGTTAATTTGCATTTGTGTATGTATGTGTGTGTGGGGGGGTACTGGGGATTAAACCCAGGGACATTCCACCTCTGAGCTACACCCCAGTCCTCTTTGAAAAAAAATTTTTTTGTGTGGTATTGGGGCATTCTGCCTGTGCTACACCCCCAGACCTTTTTATTTATTTATTTATTTTGTTTGGAAACAGGTTCTAGTTAGTTTGCTGAAAGCCTCACTATGTTGCTGAGGCTGTCCTCGAATTTTCAATCTTCCTGTCTCAGCCTCCCGAGTACTAGGATTACAGGTGTGTGCCACCATGCCCAGAATTCTTTTAAAAAGTTTTTTTTTTTTTTTTAATTTGAAACAGGTTCTCACTAAGTTACCCCACACTGCAATCCTCCTGTCTCAGTGTCCTAAATACTGGGATTACAGATGTACAACACTACAGGCTATTAATTTGTATTTTTCTTATCATGAGTGAAGTTGAATATTTTGGCACATGTTTCAGAGTCACTTGTATTTTCTTTTCTGCCAACTGTCTGTACAAATAATCTGCCTGTTTTTCAATTGGGCCATGGACATTATTTATTTGTAAAGGTGTGTGTGTGTGTGTGTGTGTGTGTGTGTGTGTGTGTATTGGGGATTGAACCCAGGGGCATTCTACCTCTGAGATACACCCCCCCCAGCCCAATTTTATTTTTTGTTTTGAAACAGGGTCTCGCTAGGTTGATGAGAGTCCCACTACTTGCTGAGGCTGTCCTCAAACCTGCAATTCTCCTGTCTCAGTCTCCCAAGTACTGGGATTACAGACATGTGCCACCATGCTGGCTATAGAGCCTCTTTATATATCAAAGGCACTGTCCCCTTGTCTGCATGATGAGCTTTAGAAACATTTTTTGGGTGGAACAGGTGGTTTTTAGACAGAAATGTTTCTGCATGTCACTTCATTGTCTGCACACTGCTGCAGGGATGCCCAAGGGAGCCTGGTGCCATGCAGAGTCCCAGAATATCATGCTAGTACCTGGGCAGAGGGAGGGAAGGGGCGGGGCCGTGAGGGCGGGGAAGGAGAGTATGAAGGGGCAGTTGTTGGGTGTCACACTAGAGGGGAGGGGCTGCCACAGAAGACTATGGACTTCTTCCCCACTGCAGGAAGCAGGCAAGACAGGCTGGCCTGGCTTTATGACCCCTTCACCCTTCTTCTTAAGTGCCCAATGGTAGACAAGTTGGAAATGAGAGAACCCACACACAGGGCTGTCAATCCCTGGTCATTCAGGACTGAGTGGGTGGTTGTTGCATCTGGAGGCTCCAAGTAACATTATTTAACAGAAACATAAACTTCTAGAATGTAAACTCCAAGAGGCCAGGGTGTAAATGCTAAACAGTCCTCTTCCCCTCCTCCCCCTGTGAACCTACCCTCTCCTCTTCCTTCCTCTTAAGCATCTGAGTCAGGTCTTAGCATTGCGCTCTCATCTCGCCCTCGTTGCAGCCCCTGCCCTATTCCCCAGCTCCCAGACTCTGCTCTGCTCTCCAATCCACCCTCCTGTCCAGAAGCTCCATTCACTTCGACAAAATGCAAGCCCATCAGGGCGTTCTGCGCTGCCTACACTTCTTAGCAGGCCCTTCCAGGGCCTCTTCGACCTGCCCACTTCCCTGTTTTCCTCTCCTGCAAACCCTACAGGCCCACCTTGTCCTCCACCTCACGTACCCTGTGCTCTGCCAGCAATAATCATGGCTACGTTTACTGAGCACTTACTATGTATACTTTCACATGGATTATCTTGCTCACCCAACGTTCTATGAGATGTATGAGGGTGACGCTATTGTTATCCCCATTTTATAGAGGACAAAACCATGACCCAGAGACATTTAGGGGTTTACCCAAGGTCACCTACCTAGCAGATGATAGCACTGGGATTCAAAACCATTCAGTCTGACCTTTGGGCCAGGGCACCTGCTCACTGCACCAGTCCTAACTGGTTACCAGTCTCAGAGCATGCCATGCTCCCTCATGCTCCCCTGCCTCCACCCAAGCTGGGTCCCCACCTGGAGGGGCCTCTCCTTTCCACTGTCTACCTGTCCCAAACCTTGTTTGTCCTTGAAGGTCTTGCTCATAAGTCACCTCCTCTTCAAAGCTTTCTCCAGATTCCCCAGAAAGAACTGGCTTCTCACTTTTTGACTTGACCGTGGAGAACTTTGTGCTGTGATTATTTGGACCTGTCTTCTCCACCAGACTGTGTCCCCCGCCCCTTCGCCCCACCATGCGCAGGGATGGTGCTGTATCTCCATCTAGTGTCTAGCACAAAGCCTGACACAGAACTGGTGCCCTCTAGATGTTTGCAGACTGCAGAGGCAGCCACAGGACTGCTTCTCCCTGACACACAGTTGGGGAGCACTTTGGAAGTCTCCGATTGGGAGCTGGGAGGGAGCAGGAAGTTGCACAGCCCTCACATGGGAGGAGCCTCCATCTAGGGGCAGTTGGAGATGATTTCACTAACCTCATCACTAGTCCTTGGGTCAGAATTGTCCCCAGGGGATCCAGCTGGTGGGGAAGTTCCACACTTACACTACACCCTGGCAGTCCTTGGGAACCAATGTCCTACCCCTGGGGGGGTTCCCCTATTGCAATGCCAGGAACTGACCCATGATAGGAAATGGCCCTGGCAGGGTTTCTGGATGCGACAGGAGGAAGAATGGTCGGAGTTTCTATGCTGAGTGCCTGGGTTGCCCCGGCCAGCACCCTCTGGAACTCTGGAACCAAGGGGTTACACGACTTTGGTAAGACAGTAATTCCGGGGCGGGTGGGGACTTTCTTGGGGTGTGAGGGAAATTGCTTCACCCCCAGAACTGTGGTGCAAGAGTTTGATTCTCTTGCAAAGCTCCCAGACCTTTCTCTGGCCCTGCCTCTACCCAATCCCAAAGGCTGGGGGATAGCACAGGAGAGAGGCTGAAGCGTGCGCTCTGGGTTAGCCAGATCCGAGTCCAAACTGCAGCTCACTGTGTGAACCTGGCTCATTCACTTCATCTCCCTGAGCACCAGTTCCCTCTTTCCCAAAATAAGGATAAAGAGATTTGACGTTGAAAGGAATTTGTTCAGTAGACTAAATTCATTCAACAGAAGCCACCATAGACTAGTTTTCCTCAAAGTGTGGTCCCTGCATCACTTGGGTTCTTGTTAGAAATGCAAATTCCTAGGCCACACCCTTTCTCTAATGAGTTAGAAACTGGCGGGGGGGGGGTGAGGCTCAGTGCGCTGTTGTTTTGTTTTGTGTGTGGTACTGGGGATGGAACCCAGGGACATTCTACCTCTAAGCTACACCCCCAGCACTTTTACATTTTTGTTTGGAAACGGGTCTCACTAAGTTGTTGAGAGTCTCGATATGTTGCTGAGGCTGTACTTGAACCTGCGATCCTCCGGCCTCCCAAGTGCTGGGATTGCAGGTGTGCACCAGTGCTTTGTTTTAGCAAGCCTTCCAGGAGACTCTGATGCAAGCTAAAGTTTGAGAACCAATGCAATAGATAAACTTAACATATGGGAGAAGATATTTGGAACATAAGTATCCAACAAGGGATTGGTATCTAAAATTTCTAAGCTACTCTTGTGAATCAACAAGAAAAACACAGGAAACCCAATAGAAAATGAGCAAATATATGAACAAGCAGTTCATAGAAGGGGAAGCCCAAAGGCCCAATGAGTGTAGGAGGAGGGTCAACAGGGAAATGCGAGTTAAGACAACAAGATGTCACCTTATACCCACACTGATAGGTGACAACTTAAAGTCAGTGTAAAACTGATGAAGATGTGGGGAAATGGCATCATTCACATGCTGCTGCTGCAGCCAGTCTGGAAGCATTTAGTGAAATTTAAAATGTAAATGCCAGCCAGGCATGGTGGCGCACACTTGTAATCCCAGTACTTGGGAGGCTGAGACAGGAAGATCCAGGTTCATGGCCAGCCTCAGCTATTTAGTGAGGCCTCTGCCACTTAGTGAGACCCTGTTTCAAAATAAAGAATAAAAAATAGGGCTGGGGGTGTAGCTCAGAGGTAGAATGCCCCTGGGTTCAATCCCCAGTACCACAAACAAAACAAACAAACAAACAAACAAACAAACAAAAAATACCAAAAAACACAAAATGTAAATGCCTGGTGATCTAGTAATTTCACTTGGGTATAGAGCCCAAAGAAAATTTCACATAGGCCCATAAGGGTCAAGTACAAAGCTGTTCATCATGGTGTTGTGTGTGGTAGGAGGGAGTTGGAAGCAACCTGTGTATCTATCACTGGGGAAACAAATAGATATAAAAGTGGATGCAGCTGGGTTTGGTGGCACATGCCTGTAATCCCAGTACTTGGGAAGCTGAGACAGGAGGATTGATGGTTCAAGGTCAGCCTCAGCAACTTAGGGAGACCCTAAGCTATTTAGCGAGACCCTGTTTCAAAATAAAAAATGAAAAGGGCTGGAGATGTAGCTCAGAGGTAGAACACTACTGGGTTCAATCTCCAGTCCTCCCCACCCCACATACACACACAGAGTGGATGCTCAGCTTGGAATATTTTGCAGTAGTTGGATGCAATAAGCTAGATTTTCCTCCAGCAATGTGGGTAGATCTTACAAGCATTATGGAGTAAAAAAAAAAAAAAAAAGGAAGCAACAGAATGCAATACCACGTATGTCATGCAAACAAACACACACAGCATTGTATATTCTATGTCCAGGGACATATTTTAACATGTAGGGGTGGGTGCTTATGGTGAGGAGGGGGAAGGAAAATGGGGGAGTGATTTCTCCAGCTCTTCAGCCCTGCCTTCAGACATTTTTGACTTCCTCAGATCCCAGGATGGCTGTCTGCAGAGTCTTGGGTATTTTTCATTTGGGGTGTGGGCACAGAGCCAGGCTGCAAGAGCACTGCCAGGGGGAGTCCAGGTGACCGTGAGCTCCCTGACAGGCTTCTTACCATATCACCTCACCTCGGTTCCCATCCCACCCTCCCAAGCAAGACAGGTAAACCAAGTAAGGAAGTGTTCTATGTGGAAGGGAACGTTTATTGAGCACCTATGGTGTGCTAGACCCAGCAGTTAAGTCTTGACCTTCATTCTTCCTCATGACCAGCCTGTGAGGAAGGTGGGGATTAATGATTGGAGAGATGAGGAAATGGGAGAAGCAGGAGACTACCTCAAGTCACCCTCCACTTTTTTGAATCTCAGTTTCCCAATCTGTAATATAGGATGATCAGAGGTCTCTGGAAATTCTTTTTTCTTTTCTTTTTTTTTTGGTGCTGGGAATTAAACTGAAAATTCTTTTCTCGGTCTGCCAGCAGGTGGAGCCACTCCTCATCCCTCAGTCTCCAGAAAGCTGTGGGGTCCCAAGAAGGAAAGGGGGTCCTGGGGCCAAGACCTCGGGGCGAAGCGGACAAAGTAGGACCGACCGCTGCCCATTCGCAGGCGGGCAGAGAGGCATCTGCCGGGCTCCCGCGACTGCCTGGGATTTTAAGGTTCGACTTCGCCCGCCCCCTGCAGGACATTTTAGGTACTGCAGGGACCAGAGTCCCCGGGGCCGGGACAGAACCCGGAGGCGGAGACCTCTGGCCAGGGTGACTAGGGCTCCCGGGGATGGGTGCCGTGGACGACAGTGAGGGAGACTCCGAGGCGGGCTGCGGGGCCACCCCTTGCACTCTCTCTGCACGGCACAGGCTACAGGTAGTTGTCCTCGGTCGCGTCGACTCCGCCCCGGGATTCGTCATCATCGTCGTCGTCGTCGTCAGGGGCCAGCGCCTCGATGTCGTGCGTGATGTCAGCCAGCAGCCGGTGGAAGGTCTGCGCCTCGGGCCGCTGGGCCGCGCCGTCGTAGCTGCGCACCGCAGACGCCGAGGTGGAGCTCATGCTGCGCTTGATGCGGCCAAAGCTGTCGGTGAGGATGCCGCCCTCGCGGATGCCCACGCCCTCCAGGAAGCCCTCGAAGTAGCCGATGTCCTGGTCTGGGATGAAGGGCCGCATCCCTGCAGGCCGCGGGGCACGGTGACTCACGGGGTCCAGCCCCTCTCTCCCCCACTGAGGAATCGCCCTCTCTAGAGGTCTGAGTTCAAATCCCCGCTCTGCCACTCATGGGCTGTGCGGCTTTGCCTGGGTTCTTTGACTCTCTGAGCCAGTGGATGACGTCACGATGCTCAGCACACAGCCCATGCTGACTGTATGTCAGCTTAGTATATTATTACTATGATCGTCATATTCCCGTTTATTAGCTTCATGATGTTCATTAAAAACCTACTCCCAGCCTCACTTTCTGCACCAGTAAAACGATCAATGCACCTGTTCTCCTGGGAAGCGAGGTTTAACTAACAGGGTGCTTCCCACGCTCCGAGCACTCCACAAACACTCCTCTGCTTTACTTCTGTCCCTACTTACCAGCTATTTGACTTTGGTACTTTGCTACTCTGAGCCTCAGTTTCCTCACCAGCAAAATAGGGACAAATAATAGTATCTACTTCCCAAAACTGCGGTCATCAATGAGGTGATGCTTGGCACATGGTAACTGCCAAACACATGTTAGCTTATCAGTATTATTATTCCTGTTGTTCTTAGTCGTTCTGTGTGACCTTGGACAAGTTTCTTAGTCCCTCTGAGCCTTAGATTCCGTGTGGGGTAAGATGGGGAGAATCACTCTCCCTGCTTTGCTCTGAAGATAAAATGGGTGGCTATACCAGAGTCTTGTTCTCGTCAGCTGTCTCCTCCCTCTGTTGGGAGTCCCTTCCCTTTTCTGCACCTTGGTCTCCTTATCTACCAAATGATCTCAAAATTTTTTTGTGTGTGTGTGTGGTGCTGGGGATTAAACCCAGGGTCGTTCTACCTCTGAGCTACACCCCCAACACTATTTTATTTATTTATTTTTGTTTTGAAACAGGGTCTCACTAAGTTGCGGAGGGCCTCACTAAGTTGCTGAGGCTAGCTGCAGACCTGCCATCCTCCTGTCTCAGCCTCCCAGTACTGGGATTACAGGCATGGGCCACGATGCAGGGACAGGATCTTGGTCTTAACTGAGGCTAAAGGAGAAAACTCTCCAAGGTGATACCTGATCAGAAATGGCAAGGACCAGAGCCGGGCGTGGTGGCGCACGCTTGTAATCCCAGTATTTGGGAGGCGGAGACCGGAGGATACGGGTTCGCGGCCAGCCTCAGCTACTTAGTGAAGCCCTCAGCAACTTCGTGAGACCCGGTTTAAAAAAAAAGGAAAAAAAAAAAAAGGGCCGGGAGTGTAGCTCGGAGGTAGAATGCCCCTGGGTTCAATCCCTGGTACCGCATAAAAAAAAAAAAAAAAAAAGAAATGGCAAGGACCAGACAAGGGCCAGGCCAGGGGCTCACCGAGGAGGAGGAACTTGCGCCGGTCTCCGTAGAGCTTCAGCAGGCCTGCACAGTAGTCCTGGATGGGCAGTCCCAGCCGGTACTCCCGCAGCAGCAGTGCAAACTGCTGGATCTCAGGGGGCCCCAGCTTACTCCGCAACTGTGGAGGGACACCCCTCAAGATCAATCCCAGGGACCAACCCAGCTGAGCCCTGCCTTGAAAGAGCCAGAGCCCTGAGGACCCTCCTCCAAAATCCCTTTCATGGCCTACCTGGGGGACATCAGTTGCTTTGGTCTGTATCTAGGAATAGGATGTGGACTGGAGCTACCTGAGGTCAAATCCTGGCCCCTTGGATGACCACCTGTGATCTCAGGTAGGCCCCAACTTCCTTGACCCTTGCCTTCCTCCTCTGCAAGCGAGGATGCTGATGGCACCTCACTCTTGGGGTTGTTGGAAAGATGAAAAGAAATGATGCGTGAAAGGTGCTTAGAACAGTGCTTGATATACAGCAAGCACTCAATTAATGCTTCTATTAGTCAAGGCTTTCACAAGCTGGCCTCAGTTTACGCTGCGCGCAATTCCTGAAATGTGCCCATGTTTGCTCCAGCCTGTGCTTGTGCTGTCCCCATGGCCTGCCCCGGCTCACCGTGATCATGTAGTCCTGTAGCTGCTCCAGGCCCAGGCCGCTGTGGTCACTGCCGCTGCAGTGGGAACCATGGAAAGAAGGAGTGGATGTGCCGCTGTAACAGGCTTCAAATGTGTCCTGGGAGTCACTGCTGGAGGGACAGGAGGAAAGGTGCTTTCGCTCGCCTCCCCCCAGCTCCTCTCCCTGGGTGGGCTGAAGGTGAGTGTCTCGGCTATCAATGCTGTGGTCTGAGCCTCATCCTAGACCCCATTTTGGCTTCTCAGGCCCGGCAGGATCTGGCCCCTCACCTCTCCAACTTCCTTTCTCCCCGTGTCCCTCTTGCTCTCTGTGCTCCAGCCGCTCTGCCTTCGAATACTCAAGCATCTCCTTACCTCTGGGCCTTTGCACATGCTGTCTGGAATGCCTCTCCTTACCTTTTGCTCAAACCTCCCCCCCCTTCCAGGATTGAACCCAGGAGTACTCAACCACTGAGCTGAATTTCTTCTTTTAAATTTATTTTGAGATAGGGTCTTGCTCAGTTGCCCAGGCTGGCCTCAAACTTAGGATCCCCCTGCCTTAGCCTCCCCAGTTGCTGGGATGACTAGTGTGCACCACTGTGCCCAGCTCAGGCTAACCTTCATTTTTTTTGTGTGTGGTACTGGGCATTGAACCCAGGGGCATTATACTTCTGAGCTACACCCCCCAGCCCTATTTTATTCTTTATTCTTTCACTAAGTTGCAGAGGGCCTCCCAAGTTGCTGAGGCTGGTCTCGAACCTGTGATCCTCTTGTCTCAGCCTCCCAAGTATTGGGATTATAAGCATGCGCCAACATGCCTGGCTTCATCATTTGTGTGTGTGTGTGTGTGTGTGTGTGTGTGTGTGTGTGTGGTACTGGGGATTGAGCCCAGGGGCATTCTATCTCGGAGCTATGCCTTCAGCCCTATTTTATTTTTCATTTGGAACAGGGTCTCACTAAGTTGTTGAGGCTGGCCAGGAACCTATGCTCTTCCTGTCTTAGCCTCCCAAGTACTGGGTTTACAGGGGTGTGCTACCACGCCCAGTCTCATTCATCATTTGATCCTGTCATCTTAGGAAGGTCTTCTGTGATCCCCCCAAAATGAGGTTTGACCCTCTGTGAAATGTATTCACTAAGTCATGTTTACTCATGATACACAGAACCTTCCAGATTTACCCCAGATACTGTTTTTGGCCACTTGTTCCCTCACACCCTCTGCCACAGCCAGTGGCCTCCCATCCGCTCCTCTAACACACCAGACTGTCCTGTTCAGAACCCTTGTGCATGCTGTTCCATGCACAAGGAACAGCACTTTGTCCCTCACTCTCCAGGTCTTTTTGAGTGGCATCAACTCTGACAGGCCCTCCTGACTCCCCAGATAAAGTGGAGCGCCCCTCAGCCTGTCTCCTGCAACCCTGGGCTTCTCTTTAGTGCTCATTACCATTACTGCTTACGACTATTAAATAGTCCATTGCCTCCTGTGCTAGATTGGAAGCCTGGCAGGGGCAGGGCCTTGGTTTTCTTCTTGTTGAGTTCCTACTGTGTGCCAGGCATGGGTCTTCTTCCCTGTTATGTCCCCAGCACACAGCACAGTGCCCTGCATATAGAAGATACTCATTACATATTATTTAATAAAACATCAATCTTGGGCTCCTGCCTCCGGGTCTCTAAATTGTTCGGAGAAAAGCTGGGCGGGGTGGTACACGCCTGTAATCATAGTACCTGGGAGGCTGAGAGAGGAGGATCACAGGTTTGAGGGTAGCCTCAGCAACCTAGCAAGATCCTATTTCAAAACAAAAAATAAAATAGAGTTTGGGGTATAGCTTGGAGGTGGAATGCTCCTGGGTTCAATCCCCAGTACCACAAAAATAAATAAGTAAGTAAATAAATAAATAAATAGTTCCAGAAGCACCTCTATTACCAATGGGGAGGCAGCGTAGCTTCCTGGTCTGGGGTGCAGACTCTTGTGTTCACATCTCAGCCTGCTCGTGGACATATCCTAGGCCTACCACTGCCTGGCCGTGTCACCCTTGGAAAGCTAAACTCAATTTCCCTTTTCTTTGGTTTTCTCCATCTGTAAAGTGGGATGATAAAGACTGGTGTCACTGTGAGAACTAGAGGAAGTAATATTTGTAAAGCATTTAGAATCATGGTCATATGCAGTAAATAAATAGTAGCGGTTATAATATTGCTATGTGGCCACTAATAGAAAATAATGAAGTGTTTTATAGAATAGCACTTGGCACATAGCAAGCCCAATAAATGTTAGTCATTACCATGATTTTCATCTCTCCTGCAGAATCAGATTGTTTATGGACTAGCCTAAGGGTACATAGGCTTAGTACGGAAAATCTATTGCCATTAAAAAGAAAAAGAAAGAGAAAACAAAAAGGAAAGTAGGCCATATATCATTGGTAGGGGCTGTAGCTGCCAATCCAAAGCCTGTAGTATCATAATTGGAGTGACCAACTAATATGGGTTTGCCCAGGGCTTTCTTGGATTTACCACTGGAAATCCCATATCCTGGGAAACCCCGCATTCCTGAGAAAACTGGGGTGGCTGGTAACCCTAAACAGAACCCTGGGAAGTTTCCGACTGAGCTTTTTAAATTTTATTTTATTTTATTTATTTATTTTTTTGGTACTAAGGATTGAATCCAGAGGCCATTCTACCTCCGAGCTATATTCCAGTCCTTTTTAATTTTTTTTTTTTAAACAGGGTCTCACTAAGTTGCTAAGGATCTTGCTAAATTGATGAGGCTGGCCTTGAATCTGTAATCCTCCTGTCTCAGCCTCCCAAGCACTGGCATTACAGGTATGCACTACCATGCCCAACTCCAACTGAAAAAAAGTTGAAAGCCTTTATTTTCCAGCCTTGCTTGCAGATAGTTATGACCATGTAACCAAGCTCCAGCCAATAAAACATAAGCAGAAGTTGCTGGGTAGAAATCCAGCAAAACTCTTTTTTTATGTGTGTGGTGCTGGGGATGGAACTCAGAGGCATTTTACCGCCGAGCTACACCCCCAGCCCTATTTTATTTTTTATTTTGAAACAGGATCTCACTAAGTTGTGGAGGGCCTCACTAAGTAGCTGAGGCTGACCTCGAACCTGCAATCCTCCTGACTCAGCCTCCCAAGTACTGGGATTACAAGTGTGCACCACCACGCCCAGCTTCCAGCAAAACTCTTTAAAGAGGCCCGTGGCATACAACTGTGATGGATGGAGCTAAAACCACCATATTGGTCCATGAGGTCACACTGATGATGGAAGCAAGTACTGAAGGAAGGTGTGGCAGGAAAAGGGAAGCGTGGACCCCTGAGGACCATGAGGCCCCGAATTCCTGGTCTGTTTTATGTAAGAGACCAAAATGAAAACAAAAACAGTCTTCTTTAATCTACTCCTTTTCTTTTTTTTGGTACTGGGGATTGAACCCAGGGTGGTTCTATCTCTGAGCTACACCCCTGGCTCTATTGTTGTCATTATTATTATTATTATTATTATTATTATCACCATCATCATCACCATTATTAGCAGAACTGGGGATTGAGCCCAGGGGCATTACCTCTGAGCTACATCCCCAGCCCTATTTTTATTCTTTATTTTGAAACAGGGTCTCACTAAGTTGCGGAGGGCCTCACTACGTAGCTGAGGCTGGCTGAACCTGCAATCTGTGAGCTCACTGAGCCGCGAGCTCAATTTACCACTCATCTCAGTCCCTGTGTCTCCACACAAATCAAGGCTGAGCCACTTTCTCCTGCCCTCTCTTGAAGAGTAACCCTGTTTGTGCGGGGTTGGGGGAGCAAGGGCGGTACCCACAAAGAGCTGCAGCAGCTGAAGTCGGCATCGTAGGCGTAAGTCCCATCCGTGCGGCAGCTCTCACCTGGGCCAGCACACAGAAAGACTGTCAGAAGTGAGAGAGTCGTGCCGTCACCCCCAGCTCCTGCCCCAACATACAGCCACACTTGGGAAACTCACCTCCCCTATCTAGGTCCTCAACTTCCCCACCATTAGGACACTGCCACCTTCCTGCCTGCCACATGGGAACCTTGGGTATAGTAGAGGAGGGAACAGGTTGGGGAGTGTGTGTGTAATTATTATTATTTTGTGTGGGGGGGGTACTGGGGAGTGAATCCAGAGGCATTCTACCTCTGAGCTACATCCTCAGCCCTATTTTATTTTTATTTATTGTGTGTTTATTTTTATTTAGTGTGTGTGTGTGTGTGTGTGTGTGTGTGTGTGTGTGTGTATTTGTAGAACCCAGGGTCATTCTACTTCTGAGCTCCACCCCCAGCCCGATTTTTTATTCTTTATTTTGATACAGGGTCTCACTAAGTTGCAGAGGGCCTCACAAGTAGCTGAGGCTGGCTGCAAACCTGCGATCCTCCTGTCTCAGCCTCCCAAGTACTGGGATTACAAGTGTGCACCATCATACCCGGCTAGGCTGATGAGAATCTTACTACTTGCTGAGGCTGTTCTCAAACCTGCAATCCTCCTGTCTCAGCCTCCCAAGTACTGCGATTATGTGCGTGTACCACCACTCCTGGCTTAAAAATAATTTTTTTTTTGTACTGGGGATCAAACCCAAAGATATTCGACCTCTGAGCTACACCTCAGCCCCATTTTTATTTTTTTATTTTTTATTTTTTGTGGTACTGGGGATGGAACCCAGGGGCATTCTGCCTCCAGCTATACCCCCCCTGCCCTATTTTATTCTTTATTTTGAAACATGGTCTCACTAAGTTGCAGAGGGCCTCACAAGTTGCTGAGGCTGGCCGGGAACCTGTGATCCTCCTGTCTCAGCCTCCCAAGTACTGGGATTACAAGCAAGTGCCACCATACCTGGTTCCCATTTTTATTTTGAAACAGGGTCTCTCTATGTTGATGAGCATCTCACTACTTACTGAGGCTGTCCTCGAACCTGTGATCCTCCTGTCTCAGACTCCCAAGTATTACAGGCATGCACTACCATGCCCAGCTGTGTGTAATTATTAAACCACTGCCAGCCTGCCTCCACTTTATGAAGGCAGGGTCATGTCTGCCCACCAGTCTATCCTGATGATTAGCACTGGATCTGACAAAGTAGGTGCTCAATAAATATCTGTGGAATGAATGAATTCTGTTGAACTGCTTGTTGAATGATATCATTCATTTGCCTGTCATCCCTGTGAGAGTTGGTGAGTTATCCCAGCTTCCCCAAAAGCCCAGCTTCCATGGATGGGTGGGTCTTCGGAAGAGCCAGCAGCCTGTTGCTGGAGCTATACAAACAGGGACCACACTGCAAGGAACGGGGGCTGAGGGAATTTACTTAAGAGCCTAGAAGGCAGCATGGGGAGTGAGGCTGTTGCAAATGGAAACTTTGACAGACCTGGGTTTGAATCCTGACTCTGACACTTACCAGCTGTGTGACTTCTGTCAATTTACGGACTATTCTGAGCCTCAATGTCCTCATCTGTAAAACTGGAATCATAAGACCTAGAGAGTTCTTTCCTCCACTCAGAGATACCTCTTGCGCATCTGTGGTATTCCTTGAACTGTGCTAGGCCAACAGGACAGATGAGTTGCTATGAGGACTGAATAAGACTTGGCACCTTGATACTGACTTGCTATTCATGCCCAATAAATGCCTGTTAGTCTCATCCTCATTCCAACCTTGGCTGTATCCAAGGACCAGTCTGGAAATACTGATTTTGATTTCAGAGCCTAGTGGGATAGAATGGCTCAGTAAAACAGTACTTAGATTTCTGCAAAGCAGAGACACTCAAAACCAAAGAACAAAGTTCAAGTGTGAGGAGCTCGTTCTGAATTTGGCAACCCGAATATCTTTGATGGAACTAGGCTTGGGATCATCACGAAGATCTACACTCTAAGAAGACACTGTAATTTCGGGATCAGGACCCCTAAAGGCCTTCCTGTACTCACTGCGGCTGTAGAGCCACGGCCGTTCAGGGGTGGATGTGTAGTGGTAGCCGGCCCGGTCTACACACTCAATGCTCTGGTCTCCGTAGATGATCTGGAAGACTTGACAGATGAGCGCACAGGACTCCTCAGCGGCATCCTGGTCCAGGGAGGATGAGGAGAGCTCAGGTCTTCACCCACTGCCGGACACCCCCTGCTTCCTCAAACACTGTGAGGAGGCTCAGAGGCACACACCTATACACTCCTTTAAATTGACTTCAGACATTTACCATTAATCTATATGACTACTCTGGGTTTTGTGACCCCTTTGTAGAATCCAGAGACAACTCTGACTCTTCTGCCATGAAACATGCACTCCAAATTTCTTGGGGGATTCATGGACTGTCCTGAAACTTAAATTAGCTCTAATTTAATTTAATGTACAGGTATAGAAGCTGAGGTCCAGAGAGGGGAAGAGATAGTTGGAATTAGAACTCAGGTCTCCTAATACCTAGTAGGAGGGGCAATTAAAAGTGTCAAAATTTAGCCGGGCATGGTGGCGCACGCTTGTAATCCCAGTACTTGGGAGGCTGAGACAGGAGGATCACAGGTTCGCGGCCAGCCTCAGCTACTTAGTGAGGCCCTCCGCAACTTAGTGAGACCCTGTTTCAAAATAAAGAATAAAAAAAATAGGGCTGGAGATGTAGCTGGGAGGTAAAATGCCCCTGGGTTCAATCCCCAGTACCACACGGGTTCGCAGCCAGCCTCAGCTACTTAGTGAGGCCCTCTGCAACTTAGTGACACCCTGTTTCAAAAATAAAGAATAAAAAATAGGGCTGGGGGTGGAGCTCGGAGGTAGAATGCCCCTGAGTTCAATCCCCAGTACCGCAAAAAAAAAAGTCTTCCCCACTCTCTATCACTGCAATCTGTTAATTTTCTTCTTGGTTCCAGTGGCAAGGCATAATGATGTAAGATGCATTAATTCATCCATTCACAGGTCCACCGAGCACCTGTTATGTGCCAGGCATAGTTCTAAGTGCCAGGGTACCACAGGGAGCCACCCAGAACAAACAGGTCTCTTGTATTTTATAAGGAGGCCAGTCTGGCTAAAATGGAATAAAATGGGAGGGGGAGTAGAAAGAAGTGAGGCCAGAGGGAATGGGGTGGTGGCTAGATCATGGATGTTAGCTTTCACTCTGGGTGAACAGAGGAGCCACTGGAAGATGGTGAGCAGTGATATGATGAGACCTATGTGTTAGTAGGACTGATCCGGTTGTAGAGGGAACAGACTGTAAGAAAGGGTTGAAGCTGGGTGTGGTGGCACACACCTGTAATCCCAGTACTTGGGAGGCTGAGACAGGAGGATTGCAGGTTCGAGGACAGTCTCAGCAGGTAGTGAGACTCTGATCAACCTAGTGAGACCCTGTTTCAAAATTAAAAAAAATAGGGCTGGGGGTGTAGCTCGGAGATAGAATGTCCCCTGGGTTCAATCCTCAGTACCACAAATAAAAAAAGAAGAAAGAAGGAAAGGAAAGGAAAGAAGGAAGGAAGCAAGAAAGAAAGAAACAGTTGAGCTGGTGACGGGGTGACAGCATGATTCCAATGACAGAAGATGGACCATGGGCCTGGGGGGTAATGGAGAATGCTGAGATGGGTTTTGGTTATATTTGAAATATAGGGCCATCAGGATATACTGATAGAGTGGATATGGAGGGAGGGAGGGAGGGAGAGCGCATGCACACACCAGGGACCACTGCAAGGGCTCAGCCTGAGCAACATAAGGATGGAGCTGCCATTCATGGAGACAGGAAAACCAAGGAGCCTCCGGTTTTGAAAGAAGGTTTGGAGCTCAGCTTTGGATGCGTTAGGTTTGAGATAGTCATTAGACCTTGGAATGGAGAGGCTGAGTGGAGGTTTGGTGAGAGATGAGATTCAGGGGTTCTCAGTGTTTTTTGTTTTGTTTTTTTTTTTGTCATACTAGGGATTGAACCCAGGGGCATTCTACTCTGAGCTACACTCCCAGCCCTTTTTATTTTTTGTTTCGAAACAGGGTCTCACTAGGGTTCTCACAGTCTTGCTAAGTTGCTGAGACTGATCTCAAACCTGTGATCCTCCTGTCTCAACCTTCCAAGTACTGGGATTATAGGCTTGCTCCACCATGCCCAGCTTCTCAGTGTTATAAAAACCATGAGACTAGCCAGGTATGGTGGCTCACCGCTAAAATCCTAGCTACTTGGGAGGCTGAGGCAGGAGGATCTCAAGTTCAAGGCCAGTCTGGGCAACTTAGTGAGATCTTGTCTCAAAATATAAAAAGGACTAGCTGGGTGTGGTGGTGCATGCCTGTAATCCCCGTACGTGGGAGGCTGAGACAGGAGGATTGCAGGTCCAAGGACAGCCTCAGCAAGTAGTGACACTCATCAAACTAGTGAGACCCTGTTTCAAAATAAAAATAAAAATTAGGGCTGGGGGTATAGCTCAGAGGTAAAATGCCTCTGGGTTCAATCCCCAGTACCATACACACTATATATATATATATATATATATATATATACACACACACACATATATATGAGACTGGGGATGTAGCTCAGTGGTAGAGCACTTGCCTAGCACGTGGGAGGCCCTGGGTTTAATCCCTGGTACCACAAAAACAAACAAACAAACTCCTTGGTAGATAAAAGAGAGATCGAGGCTGACATCTGGGGTACTCTAACTCAAGTTGGAGAGAAAAGGAGAAACCAGCTCCTGAGAAGGTGGGGAGGTAGGAAGAAAACTAGGAGGATGTGGAGGGCAGGACCCACATGCGACAGTGTCTCTAGGGGAGGGAATCAGCTACTACACGGAGGTTCCTGGTGACACCCAGCTTCCTGGTGACCAGTCCCCTCTCCCTCTAGACAAAGGCCTTGTCTGTCTTGCTCACCACTGTTTATACACAGAGGGAGCCCGAGGCCCTGAGGCAGAGAAAGGAAAAGCCTAGAGGGCTGAGGGGTGTACTAGACTGTGCGCTCAATGAGGAAGGACCCCAAATGTCTTGTTCACATCAGTATTCATGGCACCTAGCCCAATTCCTAGCACACAGTTGGGGCTCAATGAACATGGCCAAATGAATAAAAGAAAGGGCAAATGTGGAGAATGGGGAGACTGGCAGAAGGCAGGAATGGCAGTAAGGCTTCACTGTGGCCGCCCAGCATAGTTACCGAGAGTACTGGCTCCCAACTCCTTGGTTTGAATCTTGCAGTCACTACCTGCTCTCTGAGGGACCTGGCATTAGCTATTTAACTCTGGGCCTCAGTTTCCTTCCCTGCGGAATGGGGATAGTTGTCTATTTACCTCCGGCGTTATTGTGAGAATTACATGTTAGTGTTACTCCTGCTCGGCACGGGTCAGGGCACTCCACTCCTGGTGACTAGTGTTCTGTGATTGTTACCGTGCCATGCCAACACTGACCATCTGGAGAAGGAGCAGGGCTGGAGGACACGGTCACCATCGAGTCTATTGGCCATTTTGAGGTTTGTCCCATTGGGGGACCCAGGGCTGGCATTATGGGCACACCTGAAGCCGAATGGGGGAAAAGGCAGACCTCAGGAAGTGGGGAAGGAGCCCTGGGTGTCCCCGGGCTCACCCTGTTGGCCACGGCCAGGATGACCAGGTTGCAGTAGGCGTCGGGGCTGGGGTCCTGCGGGTCCAGCGGGTTGGGGCCAGGGTGGCGCCGCTCCCAGCTGCCGCCGCCGCTGCCGGCCTGCCGCCGCTCCCAGCTGCCGCCCGGCTTGCCCGCGCCGCAGCCGCCCGCGTGCCGCCGCTCCCAGCTCCCGCTGAACGTCTGCCGCCGCTCCCAGCTGCCCGACGCCCGCGCCCCGGCTCGCTGGCGCTCCAGGCTCCCGCCGCCGCCGCCCCCGGCCCGGGCCTCGGCGCCCGCGCCGCCGCCCCACGCCATCCTCCAGTCGAGGCTGCAGATGGTGTGGCGCCGCTCCGCCGTGCCCACCCGCCGCTTCTCGGGCGCCGCGCCCGGCGGTCCAGCATCGCGCCCCGCGCCGCCGGGGTTGGCGTCCACGCCGGCCGGTACTGGGTCCACGCCCAGACCTAGGAGAGGCCGGGGGCCGTGGTCTCGCTAAGAGACCTCTCCCAGGGCCACCTGGAGGAGTCCCCGCCGCTCTGGAGTCGGGGTCCCAGTCCCAGCGCCCCTGACCTCAGTCCCCCCAACACCGGCTTCATAGTGGAGCCCTTCCCATCCTCACTCTGCGTCCCTACTTTCAGGCCTCACCCTCAGCCTCAGACTCTACCCCCGAATTTTAAAATTAAATTTAGCCGGGCATGGTGGGCACGCTTGTAATCCCAGTACTTGGGAGGCTGAGACAGGAGGATCGCAGGTCCACGGCCAACCTCAGCAACGTAGTGAGGCCCTCCGCAACTAAGTGAGATGTTTCAAAATAAAATATAAAATATAAAATAGGGCTGGGGCTGTAGCTCGGAAGTAGAATGCCCCTGGGTTCAACCTCCAGCACCCCCAAAAAAAGTAAAATTAAATTCTGTGTGTGTGTGTGTGTGTGTGTGTGTGTGTGTGTTTTACTGGGGATTGAATCCAGGGGCATTCTACCTCTGAGCTACACACTCAGCCCTATTTTACTTTTTATTTTGAAACAGGGCCTCGCTAAGATGCTGAGGCTGGTCTCGAATCTGCGATCCTCCTGTCTTAGCCTCCCAAATACTGGGATCACAGGCCTGGGCCACCACGCAGGGCTCCACCCCTGGCCTCAGGGTGGTGGCTAGGCCGTTCCCACCCTCCTCACCCCACCCGCTGCCTTCACATCAGACCTGCCTCTGACTTGAGGGTGATGGTTTGACTGTTCCCTCCCTCTATACCCTTAATTGGGACCGTGTCCCTGGTTTTAGCAGCCCGCACCGTTGGGTAGACTTCCCCACTCTCTTCAACCCCGCCGCTGGCCTCAGGCTCTGCCCCGACTTTGTTGCAGCCTGACACCTCCCACCCGCATCTGCTAGCTCCGCCCCGAACATGGCCCCGCCCCCGGGCCGACTGCTCCGGAAGCCCAAGGGTCCACTCTAGCCTCAGATCGTGTGGTCAAGCTCCCCTTAGCTTCGAGCTGGCTCTGGCCTCAGGTTTCCGACTTCACACTCTCTGTGCACCCCAACCTGGTATTTGGGTAGTGGGGCAGGCCACCCACCCTTCCTCCTCAACCTCGGGCTCGGTCTTCTTACATACGGCCTCTTCGGCCTGCCCCTAGTCTCGGGGTAGTGTGGTCAGCCCTTTTCCGTCACCCTCTCGCCCAGCCTCAGGCCCCCCCCCCTGCCTCCGGTCATGCCCATCCCCAGGGCTGGAGGTTGGGTCTTTCCTCCCTCACCTCCCGACCCTGCCCCCGCCGATCCCGCCGTTGTAGTTGTACCGGTCTTAAGCACTAGCAGGTGCAGCGCGTCGTCCTGCAGGTAGGAGGCGGCTGCGATCTCGTGCGTGGGGATGCGCAGGATGAGCTCCTCGTTGTCGCGCCAGGTGAGCAGCAGGCAGCGGGCAGACAGGCTCAGGATACTGTCCTGCTCCGCAGTCGTTTTCAGCGGCAGCTCTTTCAGCTGCTGCGGGGGTGATCAGACCTCCTAAGTCCCCAGGGGCCCCGCGGAGGTGAGGAAGAAGGGAACCTGAGGCGACCCTGCCCTCCTTCCTCCCCAGAGCCTCACTCACCCTGGCCGTGTCCAGCAGCTGCAGGAGTTCATCCCGGCTGGAGGGGTTCAGTGAGGAAGTCACCCAGGTGAGGTGGCCCAGGAACTGGATGGGAAATGGTGTAGGAGAAAGGCATAGAGAGGTCACCCCGAAGCTCCGGGGGACCCTGGCTTCCTCATTGACACAGTAAAGACGGGCTGAGATAGAAACATCTGGATTAATAATAACCTGATAACTTTTATTGGCCCATTAAGGATGAAGAACCGTGGCACAGTGTGGCTAAAAACTTGCCCAGGATTTTATATCTAGAAAGGGTAAGACTGGACTCCACATGCCAGAGCTGTCACTCTCGACCGCTAGTGGATATTACCTCAACACACAGTCATTTAGCTATAACATTCCGTAGGGAAGCAAAAGTCACTATTATAGCTTTTTGTTGTTGTTGTGCACTGCTGGTGATCGAACCCCAGGGCCTCTCCCATGGAGCACTCTACAGTCCTATCCTCTACTATTACAGCTTGAAGGAACTGACCTCCGTGAATTTCCTTGTGGCCTGAGTGGCTCTCTCCACTCCAAGCACCGTTGCTAAATGGACTGCAAATCACTTGCCCTCTTTTTTTTTTTTTTTTTTT
>PVJS01031003.1:0-16935 GCA_004027185.1 Glis glis | reverse complement strand
GGAGTGTAAGCTCAGGGTCAGGGACCTGAATGTAAAAACCAGTCATGGGAGAAGGATTCCAGCCACACAAAAGAAATTTAATTGGTTAAGCATATCTGTGCCCAGGCACTCCAAACATACCTATCTGGTATGGATTTCAACAGCAAACCTCTTTCTGACACCTCCTCTTAATTTTGACATTATGGGTCTTTTTTCTTCCTGAAATAATCATAAGGCATACATAACTGTAATAAGAGTATATTAATATTCGACACTTTTATTTTTAATTTGTATCATATGTTTCTGTTTGTGAAGACAGTGAGCTTCCACCATGCCAAAATCTTTTTTTTTTCTTTTTAATTTTTTTTCTTGGTGCTGGGAATGAAACTCAGGAGCATTCTACTACTGCCAAGCTACAACTTCATCCCTATTTTATTTTTTAATTTGGAAACAGGGTCTCGCTAAGTTGCTGAGAGTCTTGCTAATTTGCTGAGGTTGGCTTCAAACCTGTGATCCTCCTATCTCAGCCTCCCAAGTACTTCTTTGTTCCATGCAAAACATCTTTGTTGAGCATCAAACAACAATACATTTGACCAACGACTGCAGTTTGTAGAAGCTTGACTTGACATCAAGAGCCTTTGAAATAGATTTTTACTTTTTACTTGCTATCTTGTATATTTTCTGAACTGAGCCGGAGAGAATCTTCCTAACTCTCTATGATTAAATAGAGTTAATGTTGGTATGAAAGCTAATAAAGAATAACCTTTGAAAACACATTCATTGAGTGCTACATATACATATGACATTAATAATGTTTGAACAAATTAATGAAATTTACATTTTTTTCCAATGGGTCTTTGGTAGAGTAGTTCTAATTCATTAAAATAAAAGTCTCAATGTGCTCAAACAAATTTTATTCTTTCATACTGCTCTCTATATTATAATCTTATTTTTTCCATCTTTCTTAAAACACTTCTATAACTTAAATTTTCCTAAGAATAATGCATGAATCTATTGTCAGTACAATGAATGATACATAATGGAAAGGCTACATGTATGTAATGAAGACTCACCATTATAAGCACAGAGAATTTGATTTAGAAATGTTGAGTTCCAGCCTTACAAGAGAGTGATGCAAAGACTAAAGACCAAGGAACTACTAAGATTAGACAGAAGATGTGGTCCACTGTTTAATGGTCTCAGGTTATGTGGAATGTCCCTCAAGAATAATGAGAAAAAACCCCCAGAGACACAAGATTCTGTCAAGATTTTGAACAGTGTCTTCTTCAGTGTCTACTGTTGTTCCTCTTATCACAGGACAATGCTTGTCTTAGACACCAGTTTCTCATAAAACCTCCCTTGCCTCCCAAATACTTGTTTTGATATCCCAACTATATACCTCTTGCTAATCTGCTTCAGAATTGTAGGAGCTGGCAACATATTTCCTTGTGTGCATGACATCTCTCTTACTTAGTGGGGAGCTTTAGATGATTGGGACTCTAACATAATTACTATTGTTTTGTTATTTTCCTATCTCTAGTAGTTGGGATAATGACTATACATTGAAGGTGGCTAAATTAATATTTAGTTAATGTAAAAGTCGGGTATTAAATGATAATTTCAGTTTTACAGCTTTCTTATTCAAGGGGTCTTTATTCATTAACTTGGAGACTGTACCATTTGTAAATTGTCAGACATTCAACCTTACGGAGCTTCATGATCCTCTCAGTTAATTACTGGTATATGTTTGCATTGCCTCTCAAGCTCTGTCCATGGTAACATAATTAAGATAAGATAGACTCCCAGGAAGATGAAGAATCCTGTGGCCACCCTTAAACATTTTTCAATATTCTAGCACAGTTCCTCTATTTGTGTTTATTAAAAAGTGGACCATATACTACTAATAAATTACACAATTTTATCAAATTTTCTTTTTAAAATTATTTCCTAGTATGTGCTTTTGTACTTAAGTTTCAGTATTCTATAGTTCACTGTAGTAAAATGTGAAAAGATGAGGGAGAAATGTAGACAATTGACATCACCAAACTAAATACATTTTTATAAGTCGGATGTGGTGGTGCAAGCCTGGAATCTCAGTACTTGGGAGGCTGAGACAGGAGGATCATGGGTTCATTACCAGCCTCAGCAACTTGGTGAGACCCTCTGCAAGTTAGTGAGACCGTGTTTCAAAATAAAATAATAAAATAGGGCTGGGGGTGTAGCTCAGAGGTAGCACAAGTTGTGAACATTCCAAGCCAATGTATACAGTTTAAAGGGGAGGGCTGGCCGGGCGTGGTGGCACACGCTTGTAATCCCAGTACTTTGGGAGACGGAGACCAGAGGATCCGGGTTCGCGGACAGCCTCAGCTCTCTCTCCCTCTCTCTCTCTCTCTCCCTGTCTCTCTCTCTCTCTCTCTCTCTCTCTCTCTCTCTCTCTACTTAGTGAGGCCCTCCGCAACTTTGTGAGACCCGGTTTCAAAATAAAGTATA
This sequence comes from Glis glis, assembly GCA_004027185.1. Classification (NCBI taxonomy): domain Eukaryota; kingdom Metazoa; phylum Chordata; class Mammalia; order Rodentia; family Gliridae; genus Glis; species Glis glis. The sequence continues at coordinate 14,466 of PVJS01031003.1, read as the reverse complement.
AAAAATAGGGCTGGGGGCGTAGCGTGGAGGTAGAACGCCCCCGCATTCAATCCCCGGTACTGCAAAAAAATAAAAATAAAAAATAAAAAATAAAAAAATAAAGGGGAGGGCTAAGCAATAGCAATGAACATGCTGCTGAATATAGGAATCCTTTCCTTAAAAAGATTAAAAATTAGATATTAATTATTGCTCTCATCACTGAATACTGAAGAAAAATAAAAAGTGACTTCATAAGTTTTTAAAAATGAGGAAACAGGAGAAACCAAGAGGCTGCTATGTCACTGCAATATAGTCAAACCGTTATACTTCAATATTTGCATACTTGGTAGCAGCACTATTTTGGTCATTTTTAAAGTTATAATTCTCAAGTATAATTTGTAATCAGTTTGAACTTAGATGTTTTAATTATTATGGTATACTTTGCCTGTTGGAATTTACTACTACTTTTGTGAAGTTACAAAAGATTATTCTTTTTAAGGGAGACACAAAGATGGAAGGCTTTTGAATATGCTTGATAATAGATTAAAGATTACCGACAATATTGGCAGACTTAAAATCACAGACTAGTATTCACAACATAAATGAAATAGTGACAGAGCAAGATCCCACACTTGAGTCTAAAATAATGACACTTTCAGAATGGAGAGAGCTAGTTAAATAGTTAATATGAAAAAGGATAAAAATCTAATTCAATTAGTATGCTTCAAAAATAGAATATTATCAAAGCAGGGTCATTAGTGTTTCCATCTTTTATCATTACTTTGTCTTTGGAGGTTTTGAACTCCTCTCTTCTAGTTGGTCATAGATGCGTAATTCACAAAAAAAGAAGGGACATATGTTTTCATTAATATTCGCAACCTAGGGAGTAGTGGGGACACAAAAGGGACTCCAATGACAACAGAGAACCCTCAGTGGTGTAAGGGAAGGGGTACAAGGGAAGGGGAAGGGCAAGAAAGAAGTGAATCTATGGAATTACTATCATAAACAATGTGTACATATGAGATTATACCAACATCATTCTCAGTGCTACATGTGGGGGGGAGGCGGGGGAAGGGACACCAAGAGCTGTGTGCATGTATGTTAACACCAAACCGATACTCATTGTGATGTGAGACCACAATGCACCAATAAAAACATATAAAAAAAGAAAATATGAAAAGAGTTAAAAAAATAAGATGCATAATAACTTACTGGAAACTATCATCACCTCATTGTTCTCTGTAGAACTTGTTCTATGCAACTGTGTTTGGATAAACACCTACTATACACATGTATTGTACACCCTAAATATCTACAATTATTATGTGTTAATCAAAAATTATAGAAAATGAAAAGGAGATGGAAATTTTAGACACCTTGATTTGATCATTACACACTATATTCATGTCTTGAATTGTCCTACTATACCAAATAAATCTTATAATTAAAACAATAATAAAAATACAAATAAAAAAGAAGTAGGATGGCTTCCAACAATGCTTAATTTCATACAGTATATTCCACAATTGGTGACCATCCTAAAATATACCACATAGAAAAGCCATTCAGGAAATTTTGTATTTTATTCTGGATAGTAGGTCTTGGAATTTTTTGGTACTAGGGAGATATTTTTTGGATGGCCTTTTGAATAGATAACATAATTTACAAACTACAGCTTTCCTAAGTTATTAAAATCAAAGAGTTTAACTGGCTAATATTTATGAATGATTTTTTAGACTACAGAAACTAAAGGAAAGAAAATTCCATAATAAATCACAATAACCCTGAGTTAGCCAAATCAAGAAATTTAAGACTTCAATACAGTGAATAATCACTTAACACAAACATTGTATACAATTCAGTCTAAGGATGAACAGTTTCAACCCCAAAGAAGGGAAGTCTCACTAATTTAAGTTGAATTTTACTGTGAATGACACAATTCATTTTATCTTGAAATATGTAATACAATATGAGAAAGAAACCCATGAAAATCAATTTGGGAAAAGCTTTTTAAGAGGATGTTTCATGTTTTTACAGTTATGGTTGATGTCATTTTTAGTTGAGGTAAAAACATTTAACTTCTCTTGGTTATGGCAAATTTCTTTATTTCAATTTTCTTTCTGTAACATATATTCTCTGACATCTTTGAAACATAATAGGTTGGTTTTTCATACTACATATAACCATCATTTCATGATTTTTTTTTTTTTTGCGGTACCCGGGATTGAACCCAGGGGCGTTCTACCTCCACGCTACACCCCCGGCCCTATTTTTTATACTTTATTTTGAAACCGGGTCTCACGAAGTTGCAGAGGGCCTCACTAGGTAGAGAGAGAGAGGGGGAGAGACAGGGAGAGAGAGAGGGAGAGAGAGCTGAGGCTGGCCGCGAACCAGGATCCTCCGGTCTCCGCCTCCCAAAGTACTGGGATTACAAGCGTGCGCCACCACATCTGGCTTCATGATTTTTTATTTACATGCAAATGGGCAAATCTTCTGAATATAAATACAGTTGAACAACTGAGTCAAAAATAACTAAATTATCGGGTAAATAAAATCCTATGTTAATAAAAGGGCTGATATTAAGAATCTCATTTACAATTTATCCTTGCTGCATTAACCAAATTCGTTAATAAAATAAGTATACTAATATTAATAAAGCCAAAAATTCCCTGCAGACAAAAGATAAATTCAGATGTGATTATATGACATTGAAAATGGTCTTTCACATTTTACTTGACTTGAAGTCAATATAACACTGAAAAAATGTCCTTCATAATCATTTATCAAATAAAGTTAAGACACAGTTAACTTTTAAAACCTTTGCATACTGTGCTTTTCAGGGGAACAGTAATTATTGTACTTATCAAGCATATATTTTATCCAGAAGTAATGACTAATTAGGTATTAACAATGTGTTTTTACTAGAGCACAGGCTGAACTCTGAGACATCTGTAAGCTTTCACAGTGGAAGTGTGAATTGGAATAAGTCAGGATGAGGACAAGGACCAGGGCTGGAGGAAGTGTCTGTCCCTGAGACAGCTATCCTCCTAGAAGCGGAGAGTAGCAGGACATGTGTATGCATAAACTGGACTGATGCCAATATCCCACACCCCAGATTTGTTAGCTAGGATATCCACATTGTGTCTACATTGGTAAGCGGAAGGATGGGCCAGTTCTATTCTCTGGGTCCTGACCCCAGTTGGGAACAAATCCATAGTCAATACAACAGCATCAGACTACGGGCTTCATGAAACTAGATATTATAGCAGAAATTTTGCTGTGGTTTACTTTTAGTTCTAATCATAGATTACCAAATTTACTAGCTTACTTACCCCTTTTCAGAAAAAAATTCATTACTCAGAAACCCCCTGGTTGCTGCCACTGCCCCTTTATTTTTATACAATGCCCCCATTTGCACCCAATGCTACTACTGCCCCCTGGATCATTCCAGAGTCCCCCCTAGTGTGGTAACCTTGACTTTGGGAATCTATTTTATTAATTTTGAGTAACAAGAAGATGGGAATGTTCAGCCTTCAACCGATTTCTTTATTAATTCTCAGGAAGTTCAAGGTGCAACGTTCTGTCTTTATTTGCAATGATTTCTTGGTAAAATTCATTGGACTGAAGCTAAATTACGGATTGAAACATTACTTTCATCACTTCATGATTCTCATCTCCCTCATGAAATATGTGAGGTAATAGCTACTTGGGTGTATATCAAGAGAGTTTATGAATGCTACATGATAAATGATGTGGAATTACTCTCTTTATCACACACTATTTCACAAATCTGTGATCAGTCATTTTGCTGCTAGACAACATCTAATAAACCTGTTAATATAAATATCTGGCTTTGTTTGGTGTTAAATACAAGCTTTCTTATTGTGTTTTTGGTCTTTTGTTTCAATTCACTTCTCATAATCTTTGTGTGGGGTCTGGGAGGAATGGTGGTTTGCTTAGAACGTGACATGTACTCAGTGTCTTTGGAAAGGGAGCAGGGAATGTCTTTAGAAAGGAATACACATCTCCCTTTCTATTTATTTAGTTCCAAGAGCCCACCCATAGGGCTCAGTCTACCTATTTATGGCCGTTTTCAAGGACAGAAGATAGCCTGGAAAATTTGACTTATGGTTGGTGTTATTTGTGAATGATCAATCCATTATGAAGATTTAATATAGAGGAAAGGCACGATTTGAACAAGAACACATCACTAATTCATATAACGTTAGTGGGAGGTATAAACTGAAAAATGAGGGGAGAATAAATGGGTGAGGGGAAGAAGAGTGGATCTTGGGGAGTGATTGCCAGTGACAGGAGAGAACATAAAGTGGGGAGATGAGTAGCTCTGGAAACAGCCCCATGAAGGCAGATTACTAAGAATGATGCTTTTATACAACCAACCTAGTTCTGCAAGAGGTGTTCTTTAAAGAGTTTAAAGAGGCCAAGCAGACAGTATCAGACACTCACTTAGCATGACAGATACATCGTTCAAATTAAATCCAGGGGCTCCTTTTATCTGAAAGGTATTTTCTGGTGGAACATTGCTGTTTCCATCACATCTAGTATTTGGGGCAAGGAGGGACAGCAGCAGGTTTGGGCTTGTATGGGTTGGATCTGAGAAGGAACAAACTGATCTATACTTGTGCGACACAAACCTCCAGTAGCTAGTAGAGTCTAAAACTGAAATCCTGGGGAAAAACTGTCTCCATTTTAGTCACTTCAACAGGGAGAAATTTTGATGATTTTTGTTTGTTTTTTATTTCACTTGTTCGGTAAGTTATTGTTTTGTTTTCCCTCATTATTTGTTTTCTCCTATTTCTATCTAATTGCACTATTTTCTATTAGATTTTTCTTAACATATTTTCTTCCTTCTCATTTGTATTCCCTCTCTTTTTCTTTCTTTCTCTCTCAATTTCTTCTATCTCATTTCCTTTCCTTCTTTTTTTTCTAGCTATATGTTCTAGTACTAAGCATAGTGTCATTGATGTCTAATTTCTCAGCTTATTCTATAATATTACTCACACTCCTTTCTCTTTGCTTAGTGGGATTGTAGAGATCATACCTAAATAGGTTTTTTTTTTTAATTATACGTAGATGTCTTAGTCACCGTTCTTACTTCTATAATCCAAGACAACTGAGCCCACAACGTAAAGGAAGATTTATTTTCTCACAATTTCTTGGTGATTCCGGGTTCAGTCCATGTGAAGCCGAGTCTGAAGCTCGGGGCACGGAGGTGGGAAGCAGAGAGAGGGAGAGCACATGGGCTCTGTTCCTCACATCATGGAGGCCAGCAGCAGAAAGTACAGCAAGCAAGGGGAGGAGGAACCATATATAATCCCCAACCACGTCTCACCCCCAGGGACCGACCTTCTCCAGGTATACCCCACCGGCCCTGACCACCACCCAGATAATCCACTAAAACCCTCATGACTTAACTCTGTGAACCCTGAGCTCTTCACGGGTCACTCTATACCTGACCATAACACTAGATATATGGTTTGCTCATAAAATACTTCTGTTATAGTTGGTGGTTATTCTGTCCTCTCAAGGTGGTGCTGCTTGCTGATCTTAGCTCTTAGATTACATTAAGTGGGTGCTTGATGATGGCATACCCCCAGCCTAGGGGACATTGTAAAGAGATAACTTCTCACTAAAAAGACCCTCACATAATAGTGGAAGAAAAATCTGCCTCAAAAGGTGCACAGACCTCAACATAGAACCACAGGAAATATGAGAAAAGAGGCCAATAAGATGATTCCAAGAATTCATAACTCTCCAGTAATTGAACCCACAGATATTGAAGTGGATGAAATGCCAAAGAATTCAACAACTTGTTAAAATGATCAATGAGCTCAGAGAATATACAAATAAATGAATAAATGAACTAAGGAAGACAATACAGGATATGAATGAGGATTTAGATAAGAGAATAGAGACTGCAAAAGATAATTCAATGGAACTCTTAGAAATGAAAAGCACAATAAGTCAAATTAAAAAAAAAACCCAATGGGAATTCTCAACAGTAGACTAGGTCAAGCAGACAAGAGAACTTCGGGGCTTGAAGACAAGGTAGATGAACCTGAATGTGCAGACAGTAATAAAGATAAAAAAAAGGAAAGAAATTATGATCAGAATAGGTAAGAATTCGGGGGTAATATTAAGAGACCTAAGACTCATAGGTTTGAGGAAAGAATAGAGATACAGTGTAATGGAATAGATAAGTCATTCAATGAAACAAAATAGACATTTAGAAAAATAAATCAAAATACATTATATCAACAGACAAAAAAATGGGAACACCGTTTGATAGATATTAGTGGAGATAAGGCATTAGATCCAACATGTATTCCTGGTAAAATCTCAGCAAACTAGGAATAGAAGGGAAGTTCTTCCAAAAGATAAGGGGAATACACACACACACACACACACACACACACACACACACACACACGAAGCTGAGTCCTTTCCAGATACTTGCCACCAAGCAAGCAGAGGTCCATTAATCAAATATGTGAAGAGTCCACCAGGTGTGATGGCACACACCTGTAATCTCAATACTTGGGAGGCTGAAACAGGACGATCATAGGTTTGAGTCCAGCCTTAGCAATTCAGCAAGATCCTCAGCAACTTAGTGAGACCCTGTTTCAAAATAAAAAATAAAATAGAGCTTGGGATGTAGCTCCGAGGTAGAATGCCCCTGGGTTCAATTCCCAGTAATGCAAAATATATATATTTGAAGAGTCAAGAAAGGAGTGGTGACAGAATAAAAATGATCTTAATACTTTTATTGGTGTATTGCAATTATACGTTATAGTGAGGTTCAAAGTCATAGAAACAAACATGCACATAGGTCTTGGTATGTTTCCTTTCAAGTTCCACCCACTGTGCATGCCTTCCCATACATAATAGTGCCTTCATACATGGGCATAGCATGATTTGAATTGGTTATTTCATCATTTCTTCCTTTCCCCCTCCATCCCTCCCTCTCACAGTCCCCTTCCGCTATTCTACTGGTCTCTTTCCTCAATTATTTTAAGTCCCTTTTGTTTCCCATTTTCTGTCTGGCTTCCACATATGAGAGAAAACATTTGACCCTTGACTTTCTAAGAATGGCTGATCTCACTCCCCATAATCTCTAATTTTATCCATTTTCCTGCAAATGACATAATTCTGTTCTTTATGGCTGATTAAAATTCCACTGTGTGTATATACACATTTTTGTTATCCATTCATCTGTTGATGGACATCTAGATTGGTTCCATAATTTGGCTATTGTGAATTGTGCTGCTACAAACATAGATATGCATATATCACTTTATGCATATCTTTATTTAATTCTTTATTGTATCTTTATTTAATTCTTTTGGAAAGATACTGAGGAGTGGTATAGCTGGGTCATATGGTGGTTTCATTCCTAGTCTTTGGAAGAACCTCCATACCGATCTCCATAGTAGTTGAACTAATTTTCAGCCCCAACAACAGTGTATAAGGGTTCCTATTTCCCCACTTCCTCACCAGCATTTATTATTGCTTGTATTTTTGATGAGTGCCTTTCTAACTGGAGTTAGATGTAATCTCAGTGTAGTTTTGATTTGCATGTCCTTGATTGCTAATGATGCTGAACTTTTTATTTTTTGGCCTTTTGTATTTCTTCTTTTGTGAAATGTCAATTCTGTTCAATTGCCCATTTTTTTGATTGGGCTATTGTTTTTAGTGTTACGTTTTTTAAGTTCCTTATATATTCTAGACATTAGGACTCTTATATAGGAGTTTAAATTGTGTCAAATGCTTTCACTTTGGATAACTAGTATATCTCAGGATTCAAACAAAGCAATCTTACAATTCCTAAAGTTAAACTAAGACCCATGAAGGTCAGACACATTGACTTAAACCTTAAAAGAGATATAAAATTTTAAGAAAGGAAATGATATCCGAGGGCATAGGCAAAGCACTGAGTCAGGAAAGCCTAGATTGTGGTTAGGGAATAGAAACATAAATTCTATTTTATTGGACATTTACATAGAAAGTCTTAGGAGATAAGGGTGGAAAGTAGCTGGATTTGGGTCATGATATATAATGCTTTTAGAAACAAGTGGGAAAATTTATAATTAATTCTGAAAGCAGTAGGGAGTCAGCGAAGACTACTTTGATTTTTTGAGACCTAATTAAATCTGTATTTAAGAAGATCATCTAAAATTCTCTTTTATTAACCCAAAAAGAGATTTATTTATATCTGACCTTCCAATTTTACTTAAAATTAAGAATATTTCAAATCATTACTATCACAAAAATACATAAAAATATCTGTGTGCCCTGTGCTTCACTAGTAAATTATAAACAACTTAGAAGAGAAGAGTGTCTTATTTATTTTTTATCCCAATCACCTAGAATGTTGACTAATTCAGGGGAAGTATCCAATAAATATTCACTTAAATATTCTTTATGGTTTGCAAGTCATCCACAGATTGGCATTCAACAAAGCACATTCAACTCATAAATGTAACTAAATCTAGTTTATCCCGCTTTTAAATTTTCTCAAGATTCTTTGAGATCTTATAGTCATATGAGTAATCATTATAAAGATCAATTCTCTTTAGAATTAAAGAAATATGCAAATATGAGATTTCCTTTTCCTGTTTTCAATTCTTCATATGTTGGGTGCTCAGTGATAAATCTTTCTTCAGGGTACAACTGGGTTTTGGATCCATACTTACTAAACACCTCCATCCAGATTTAACTCACTATATGTTTAATTCATTTAAGATGTTTCATACATTTCTGATTATTTTTATTTGTTTTTTTAATTATTATTTCTTTTTGTAGTATTGGGCATGGAACCCAGGGGCATTCTACCTCTGAGCTACACCCCCACCCCTATTTTTTTATTCTTTATTTTGAAATAGGGTCTCACCAAATTGCAGAGGGCCTCACTAAGTAGCCGAGGCTGGCTGCGAAACCCGATCCTCCTGTCTCAGCCTCCCGAGTTCTGGGATTACAAGTGTGCGCCACCATGCTCGGCTTAAACATTTCTGATTCTACTAAACCATTCCAAGAGTTTTCTGGGAGTGTATCAGGTTGCATGCTGTTTAGAAAATAGTTCCTATTTTGCTGCATTCTGTTATCCCTATAGGTATTTTTTTTTTACCTCAGCCCACCTTTGTGCATTGTTTTTTGTTAATAGGCTAAAAGAATGACAGTTTTGTGCATCAAAGCTGGGCAGGAAAATTGATAATTCTGTTTCATATTTAACATAATTCTTGCTGACTTCCCAAATCCCTCATCTTTCTGTTTTGCATATGTGGAGATGCAAGACCAGGGGACACGGATACCACCTTCAATAAACTAGATCAAATGCCATCACTTCCCACGTTCAGATAAAGCTTCAACCCGAATCACATAAACAAATCTCCACATGTAGATTACATAATCTTCCAGAATGTAAGTATTGCTTCATTAAGTGGCTTCATTAACACAATCGCCATTATTAACTAATTAAATAAAAAAGTCAAGCCAACAAAAATTCCTTAAGCACCTTTTATTGTGCCAAGTATGTTTCTGGGTAACTACAGCAAAACATCTTTAAAAATGTAGATATGACTACTCTCTTGTTACAGTTTATTATTAGTTTCAAATGACCACTACTGTTTTTCTGTATATATGGATGTATATTTTTTCCCTTTCACATTTCACACTTTCGCATTTTCCTGTGGCATAAGCTTGGATGTTTAAGAGAATTCAGTTTAGTTTCTTGGGGATGTAACACAGAAAAAGTCACAAGTAGATTTGTTTCCTGTCCATTATGCAAGTATATCTCCAGCACTGTATTAATGAGGCTCCCGAGAGGATGTGCAGCACATGCTAACCAGGCCTGCGGGGATATGCAAAAGGAAATGAAGTTGTTTCCACCCTCAAGGTGTCTACCCTCCACATCACTATTACTTGTTACTTTTTTGAACTACAATGCAACACTTAATTGGAGGAGACTCATTACTTATTTGAACTAGATGCCTTTAGGTCCCACATCCTCATTTTATCGATGATAAAAGACTCCCTCATGTATAGACAGAAGTGATAGCAGAAAAAGAAGGAGTGCAGCTAATGGCTGAAGTGCAGTCTGCCAGACATTAAGCTTGTCAGCTAGAATCTAGGTCTGTGCTCAAATTCCCATGTCATACTAAGTCTGAACTCGGAAGCAAGTATTATCGGGGGAACTTCTGGCAGTCCCACAATACCCAGATAGCCCCATTTGCAATGAATATTCACACACACACACACACACACACACACACACACACACAGAGTCTATATTCAGTGAAACAATTCAAGAATAACTGAACCGAAATGTATTGTAAGATACAAGTTCTAGCGTCAAGCACAACCTCAAGTATTTGGGAAGAGTGTAGATTTCCTTTGAGCTAGATTTCAACAGAGCCATCTATCTCGCAATTATAATAATATCCCCATGAGAAACCCAGGGTGTTTGTTTCAATTTAATAAAGATGGAACTTCTTGAAGGGAATGTTTCCATCATGTTTGGAAGCCCAGTGGGTGACAGTCTTATGTGAAAAGTTAGAGTAGCTGGCCGTGCTGAGGATTGCAGTACCGAGTTAACTTCTTGCGATCATCTGCTTCCTGAACTCATTTGCAGTCACCAGCTGTCAACAGGAGGTTTTCACATTTAACAATAGGAAACACGCATCTGGATACCAGATTTCTTATAGTTCTTATAGACATCTCTTACATTCTTTTCAGAAGAAGAAGATTCAATTCAATTTTAGTTGTAAAATAGTTTCACAATATTTATTGTGAATTTATTTTATTTACATATGTTTATGCATGTAGGATTTGTATACCTATATATGTGCATACATATGTGCATGCATAATTTTAGCTTCAGGTGACTCTCCCTGGCCATAGTTTGTAATTTTTTAGTCCTAGAATATTTTGGCTAAACTTAAACAACAAAGAGATTGCTATTATATGAATAACTGTCTAAATGTATGTTCCATTTATTGGTAGTTTTCCATTTTTGAATAATGGTTAATCAGTAGTTCTTGGTTATTCGACAGTTGTGAATTCTCTATAAAATTGAAATTAAAGTTCTTAATGTCAACTATAACAATTTTAAAGTGTTTCCAATGAAGAACAAATTATAGTGGGTCTTTGATGTTTTCAGGGAATGGGTCTTAATACCACTGTAAATTCTCTTACTTGTCACTTCCTTGGCAAAACAGCTAGCATATCTAATGGATTAAGGTATATAGGAAGTCATTTTTTCTATACATAACAAAGTAAACAGTGTAACATGGACTTGTGGTTGTGAGCAGTTCCTGGGCTTATTCTCTTGCTCTGTTTTCCCTTTATGTATTGATCTTGTTTACATTTTGTGTTTCAACGAAATGCTAAATAATTATATGATATTGATCTTCAAGTTCACTCTTAAATAATCAATTCCACAAATGTTAAAGCTACAAGAATGACTCCAGCTGTTTCTAGCTGCTCTCCCGTCACTTGGGGGTCTCTGGGGGTGTGATCTTGGGGACTGTATATGATTCTCTCCTCCCCTTGCTCTCCCTCTCTCCATTTCCCTCTGCCATGGCCTGAGCTCCAGCTCTGCACCCCAGCCTCACATGGACTGAACTCCAAAATCTCAAAAACACTGCGAGTGAATAAATCTTCCTTCCTCTAAATTGTGGGGCCAGTGGTCTTGGATTATAGCGTTGACAATGCTGACTGGGACAACTTAGCTACCAGCAGAGAGGCAAACCTCACATTTCAGTAATTTTTGTTAGGCTTTTATCTTACTTAGTTTTACATCATTCCCCTTCTTACTCAGACTTACTTGCAGAACTTCCGGAATATTTCAAACTCTAATTTAATTTAATAAAGCAATACACCTTGCATATTTGGGATAGCTCTATAATTTGGGGGGTGTAATAAAGATATGTAATATGATGTCCCAGCACAGTGAAACTCTGCTCCATCTTAGAGGAATCTAAATTTATTAAAAATAATTTAATAATTTTATTCCCACATTAGATCCTACATTGAAAATTGACCTTCTTTTCAGTTTTAATTATATAAAAACCTGGAATATTCTGCCCATGAATTCTAATATGTTCACTTTCATGTATTCTTAAATTTTCTGTTCTTTTGTAGTGATTGAGCTTAATCCCTGGAGTTCCAAGGGAAGTCTCACTCAGAGAAAATGTAGAGAAGCAATACCATACATACATGTGGTTCTTTGATCAGGCTTATGGTAAAATATCTGAATTACTTCAGGGTTTGTTTCACAACCACTTAGATTTTCAGGCAAAGTAGTACATTCTTGAATCCTTCTTATGTTTCTCTTTGCCAGAATACTTGATCAAGAGCACTGATAATCTGCTGTCAGGTATTTTCCCAAATTCATGCTCCACTGACAAGAATTTGAAATTAAATGCTGAAACCGAGTTCTTCTATTCCTCCTGGAGGTCATATTTTTATGACTGTGTTTCTGATACTCTAATTAGGTTATCAACCTGTGATTTCAAGTAGAGAATGAAATGATAATAAAATTTAAATCTGAAAGTATTTAAAGTAATGAAAGCAACTATCTAATGTATATCTTCAGGTATTCTTTTCAAATTTGAATGAATAAAGCCTTATGGTACCAAATTAATGTGATTCGAGGCTGGGCATGGTGGTGCATCCCTGTAATCCCAGTACTTGGGAGGCTGAGATAGAAGGAGCAAAGGTTTGAAGCCAGCCTCAGAAAGCTAGCGAGACTCTCAGCAACTCAGTAAGACCCTGTTGCCAAACAAAAAAAAATAGGGTTGGGGATGTAGCTCAAAGGTAGAATGCCCTGGAGTCAATCCCCAGCACCACAAAAATAAGATAAATAAAATATGTGAATCAAAAAATAAGAAACTATTATTCTATACCACTAATTAATTAAAATCATGGTAAGTGGCTTCAAAACGGTTTGAGTTTTATCTACATTGAGGCTGGTTCTATAAAACCCATTCAGTGTATAAATGTATGATAGTTATATTTTAAGTTAATCAAATTATGTGAATTTGATATAACATGATATTGACTAGAAAGATAAACTTACCTAGTAGAAAAACTTTTATCCTTGTTCCCCACTTCCATGATCACAAATCATATCATTTCAAGGGGATCTGACCAAGTGAATTGAATTGTAAATTATGTTTACACTATCACACAGGTGGAATCAGTTTAAGATAGAAACTATCAACTCTCCACATTGTCAAGATTATCCTGAAATACTATAATTTTAAATAATGGTAGGTTTTCAGAAACATATTCAGATTTATATGTATATATATATATATATATATAATTTATTCTTTTCTAACGAAACATCTATACTACTTAGTGTACACATAGCATATCATTTTACCAGTAAAATTATGTCCTGTAAAAAATTGGTTGTTAAAATCTAAACTCCAGTGCCTCGGAATGAGGCCTTATTTGGAAATAAAACCCTTGCAGAGGTAATCAAGTTAAAATGAGATCATTAGGACGGGCCCTCATTCAGTATGACTGGTGTCATTATAAAGAGGAAAAATTGAGACACAGAAATTGAAACATATAGAGGGAAGATGATGAACAGATACAGGGAGAATGCCAGGTAGAGATGATGGCGAAGAACTGGGATGGTCAGAAATCAGCATCGAAAGGATGAAAATGATCATTACTAACAGACATATCTTCATGCTATTTTGCAATCCCTCCCCCAGCTCCTTATACCTTCCTTGGGTATGCAACTACTGATTTGCTCACAGGCACCAGAGTTTTTTTTATACTTCCTAGTGTTCTAGATAAATAAAATCATACGCTCATACATGCACGTATACATATATGAAAACTAATCTAATTATGTACTTCAAAAATGTAGAGTTAAGCCTGGCACGGTGGTGTAGGCCTATTCCCAGTACTTGGGAGGCTGAGACAGGAAGATGGCAGGTTCAAAGCCAGTTCATAGTAACTTAGCAAGACACTGTTTCAAAATAAAAAACAAAAAGGGCTAGGATGTAACCCACAGGCAGAATGCACCTGGGTTCAATGCCCAGTGCCTCAAAATAATATAGTTAATTTCATTTTAATAATCTCATAAAAATATTGACTTAAAAGATTTACACAGGTGAAAGAACTTTGACAAAAGAGATTCATGGTTAAAAGGTGGGTTTTGAAGCCAGGCAGACTTCATAACTGAGTTCTGACTGTGCCATACTTTAAGGTTGCGAGTTCGAGCACAGCATATTACTTAGACCCAATAAGCTTCAGTAAAAATGGATCATTAGCCTATCTCAAAAAACTATTGTAAGAGCCGGGCGTGGTGGCGCACGCTTGTAATCCCAGTACTTGGGGAGGCAGAGACCGGAGGATCCGGGTTCGCGGCCAGCCTCAGCTCTCTCTCTCTCTCTCTCTCTCTCTTCCTGTCTCTCTCTCTCTCTCTCTCTCTCTCTCTCTACTTAGTGA
>PVJS01031002.1:0-23708 GCA_004027185.1 Glis glis | reverse complement strand
GGACTGAATTAGTGGTTGCTCTGATCCTAAGACTCCAGCTCTTAGACCGTTCGACCAGCTACTGGTTCCTCTGACTCTCCACGTGCAGTCAGAACCTGGGACTACATTGCTTCAAACTGTAAGCCCATCTGATAAATCCCTTTTTTCAAATATACTCATTCTGTGTATTCTGTTAATCTAGAGAACCCTGTCCAATACAATCTAGAACATGTAAAGAACTCAAACTACTTAACACTAAAAAATTTAAAAAATATAAAAAATGGGCAATAGAAATGAATAGTTTTTTTTTTTTTGGTTGTTACTGGGGATGGAACCCAGAGGCCTTCTACCACCAGGCTACCCCCCCCCAGCCAAGTTGCTGAGACTGGCTTCGAACCTGGGATCCTCCCGTCTCAACCTCCCAAGTACTGAGATTACAAGCATGCACCCCCATGCCCGGCTGAACAGACACTTTTAAATTCCCATACTTGGGGATAGCAATCTAGCAATCCCTGCCATAAGATGAGACTATTCCTTGTACTTAATACTAAAGGTTTTCTAAAATGTAGTTTTGATCATGTATTTTCTCTTCAACTCAAAATCCTTCCACATTGAATCAGTCAGCTTCTCCTCACTATCATGAGATATCAGAGATAGTCACCTTATACGAGGGAAGGTTTCTTTAGCTCACAATTTTGGAGGTTCCAATTCAAGATGGAGTGGATCTATTGGTTTGGGCATCTGGTGGCAATGGTAGGGAGCATGGGGTGGAGCCAGGAAGCAAGAGGGGGGGGGCATGGGTCCCACAATCTCTTTTAGGGATGCACTCCTAGTTTGCAAGAACCTCCCAGTAGGCCTCACCTCCTACAGGTCCACAGCACCTCCCAACAGCACCACCCTGGGACCAAACCTTTAACACATAGACCTTTGGGAGACACTACCCATATTCAAATCATAGAAAGTAGCTCTCCAATTCCTACAAAATCAAGTCCAGACTCTTCCACATGGCCTTGGACCTGATCCAATATGGTACCCTCCCATCCTCCCTTTCTCATGCCTCTCTTCTCTCACGTAGCAAGTACCAACCATCGGACCAGGTTTCCTAAACGTACTCAACATGCTCTCTCTCTAGGTTTTTGTTCACTGTCTTTGCTCATCCCAGAATGTCCTTCCCTCTGCATTAGCTTTGTCAAAAACCTGCCCATCCCTTGAATTTTACAAACATGGTGTTGCATAAAAGAAGCCACACATGAAATATTGCATGCTCTAAGATTTCATTTATAAAAGTTCAAAAACAGTCCACGCTAAGTCTATGGTGTTACGCGGATTCCCAAAGTCAGATGATCTAGTCCACGAGGGTGGGGGTACTGCAATGATCCAAGGGGGTGGGAGTAGCCTTGGGCACGATTGAGGAGCACTGAATAAAAATGAGGGGGTAGTGGAAGCACCCAGGGGGCACTGAGTAATTTTTTTTGAAAAGGGGGCAATAATCCAGTAAGTTTGGGACTCTATGTAGAAGGATACTGGTTACTTTTGGGAAAGAGAGAAGGGTCAGATTGGGAGAGGCATGAGGGGGGCTTTGGGGTACAGCTAAGTTTCCCTTTGTTGATCTTGGTGGTGGTCACACCAACAAGACACCTCATAGTAATTCAGTAATCTGTATCTACTTATGATTTATGAATTTTTCTATGATGTATTTCAAGTAAAAACACTAATTATAGCCGGGCGTGGTGGCGCACGCTTGTAATCCCAGTACTTTGGGAGGTGGAGACCAGAGGATCCGGGTTTGCGGCCAGCCTCAGCTCTCTCGCTCTCTCTCTCTCCCTGTCTCTCTCTGTCTCTCTCTATCTCTCTGTCTCTGTCTGTCTCTCTCTCTCTCTCTCTACTTAGTGAGGCCCTCCGCAACTTCATGAGACCTGGTTTCAAAATAAAGTATAAAAAATAGGGCCGGAGATATAGCGTGGAGGTAGAACACCCCTGCGTTTAATCCCCGGTACCGCAAAAAAAAAAAAGCACTAATTATAAAAAAGGAAATGTAACCGGGTGTGGTGGCACACACCTGTTATCTCAGTACTTGAGAGGCTGAGACAGGAGGGTTGCAGGCTTGAGGCTAGTGCATGCTAACTTAGTAAGACCCTACCTCAAAATAAAAATAAAATAAGGCTGGGGGTGTGGCTCAGAGGTAGAATGCCCCTGGGTTCACACACATACACACACATACACACACACACATACACACACACAAAAAAGGAAATGTAATCCTTAGACGCTCCGTTCAAATAACTCTTCTAAAAAGCCTTCCTTAGTGTCTATGGAGGCCGGCAGGTGAGCAGGGCCAGGGAAACCACATGAGAGGTGAAGGCCCACCTTCTGTTCTCAAGAGGAACCAGAAATGTGGATTTTCTTATGTGAAACATCTTTCAAGTGTTGTATTTACTAATGAAGGAGGAAGAAGTGGAGGGGAGCAAGCCCCACGCAGAGCAAGCGTGCATGTCTTCATAGTGTTCGCTCACTTGCACCATGTTCTACTATATTTTTATAACACTTTTATGGTTGTATGTGATTGTAAAATATATGGTCATCATAAAAGATTCAGAAGCTGGGCATGGTGGTGCATGCTTGTAAACCCAGTACTTGGGAGGCTGAGACAGGAGGATCCTGGGTTTGCGGCCAGCCTCAGCTACTTAGTGAGGCCCTCTGCAACTTAGTGAGACCCTGTTTCAAAATAAAGAATAAAAAATAGGGCTGGGGGGTATAGCTCGGAGGTAGAATGCCCCTGGGTTCAATCCCCAGTACCCCAAAATAAATAAATAAATGATTCAGAAACGTAAAAAAGCAGAAACTAAGACCACCCTGAGTCCCACCGTCCAGTCACTGTTAACACTGGATGAAGATGCCCGTCTAAATTTTTACCCTGTAGCCCTTGAAATGTTCTGTTTGGAGCTGGAATCTATTCATGTCTTCAGCAAATCTTTGCTGAATGCCGGGTATGCACCAGACCTGGTTCCAGGCATCAGGGACACAGTAGTAAGTAAGGCAGACAAAAATCCCCAGCCCTCGTGGAGTCTGTCTCCTAGTGGGAAGACAGACTGGAAACTAGGTATGTAAATTATGAGCATGTTGGAAGGTGATGGGAACTATGGACCAAAAGAAAGCAGGCTGCGGCGGGGAGTGTGTGTGTGTGTGTGTGGGGGGGGTCTGTCATTTTTGATACTCCCAGTATGTCTCACTGAAGACGCAACATTTGAATGAAGTCATAACGACACTTGAATGTCCAGGGGAAGAGCATTGCAGGTGGAGGGAGAGCGCATGTGGGAGGCTGGGGTTATCCTTGCTGGTGACAATGGAACAGGGAGACCCGTGGGGCTAAAGTGGACGTGAAGAGGACACTAGGAGGAGATGAGGTTGGAGCCGTGAAGGTGGCCATATCCTAGGCGGCTTGGCCTTGTCTGCAAAATGGCGGCTCCTGGAAGGTTTTGAGCAGGGAAGTGACATGATCCCTGGACTACCATATTGAGAATGGCTTTGTTCTGTTTTTGTGGTTCTGGGAGTTGAACCCAGGGGCACTCTACCACTGAGCTACAACCCCAGCCATTTATTTATTTATTTATTTATTTATTTATTTATTTATTTATTTATTTTTATTTATGTTCTGGAGATTGAACCCAAGGACATTCTACCTCTAAGCTACACCCCAGACTCCCTTTTTTGAAACAGGGTCTCTCTAAGTTGCTGAGGGTCTTGCTCGTCACTGAAGCTGCCCTCAAACCTGTGATCCTCCTGTCTCAGCCTTCCAAGTACTGGTATTGCAGGCATGTACCACCACGCCCAGCTCAGCCCAAGCTCCTTTTATTTTTTATTTTGAGACAAGTTTCACTGTTGCTGAGGCTGGCTTTGAACTTGCAATCCTACTCTCTCAGCTTCCCAAGTAGCTGGGATTTCAGGAGTGCTCTACTCTCCCATCTGGGAATGGATTTGTAAGGGGGCAAGGAAAGAGTCAGGGACACCCCTAGGGAAGCCACTGCCAGAACTAGACAAGACAATGGAACCTTGGAGCAGGATGGTGGGAGTGGAGGAGGTGAGATGTGGCGTCCATCTTTTTTTTTTTTTTTTGCGGTACCGGGGATTGAACCCAGGAGCGTTCTACCTCCGAGCTACACCCCCGGCCCTATTTTTTATACTTTTTATTTTGAAACCAGGTCTCACAAAGTTGAGGAGGGCCTCACTAAGTAGCTGAGACTGGCTGCGAACCTGGATCCTCTGGTCTCCACCTCCCAAGTACTGGGATTACAAGCGTGCGCCACCATGCCTGGCTTCCCCTGGTCCATCTTGAAGAAGGAATATGCTCTCCTCATACCCTGGGTTTGGACTGGGAGAGGAAGAGAAGGATCCAAGAGTTCCGGCCTCTGCAGCTGGAAGGATGAGTCATAATTACTAAGATGGAGAAGACTGCAGAGGAGGTCAGAGATGATATACAGCTGGGTGAATATGAGGAGGTGTGTGTGTGTGTGTGTGTGTGTGTGTGTGTGTGTTAACATGTTAACTGTGGTCAGCAGGTGGCTAGACATACAAGCTGGGAGTTCGAATTTGACAGTTTAATGACCTATTTCCCCTCACAAAAGTAAGACCATTGAGGGCTTTCATGTTCCATGTTACGTTAACAAATATTTATTGATTTTGACACAGCATTTACCTGCCTAAGGGTCTAACTGTGTCTATGCTTTTTCTCTCATTCGATTGTAATTTCTTTGAAGGCTGTGTCTGACATTGATCTTTGTCTAGGGAAAAGGCAAAGACTATTATTAAAAAATAGCTGGGCATGGTGACACACACCTGTAATCCCAGTACTTGGGAGGCTGAGACAGGAGGATGGCAGGTTTAAGGCCAGCCTCAGCAACTTAGAACCTGTCTTAAAATAAAAAATAAAAAAGGGCTGGGAGTGTATCTTGGAAGTAGAATGCCCCTGGGTTCAATCCCCAGAACCACAAAAACAAAACAAAAACTGGTCACAGCCATTTCTGCTTCTTGGCATATCTGGGCACTGTTTATTGTTCCAGTGGTGGGGAGGAGAACACTGGTCTTTTGTTGGGGGATGGGAGTTGATAAGCCTTCAGGTAGGAAGGGTTCCCAGATTCAGTCTGGAATGAGGAAGCAGAACTAAAGGAAGGTAAAAATGTTCCCCATAATAAAATAGCAAGAATTTTCCATTTTTCCCCTTTTAGCTGAAACCACAGGCATTTTGAAGGGGCCCTGGAATCACAAAAGAGAAGAGAATGAAGGAAGTTGGTCTTTGGGGTAAGGGCAGTCATCCGTCCCAGCTACTCTGAAGCCAGGTGGGTCAACAGCGGAGATACCTAAGATGCTGTGACGTTACTTGATACCTGATTATCTAGTGCTTACTCCGTGACAGGCGTGGTTCTAATACCTTTCAAGCATTGGGTCATTTAATCCTCATTGGTAGGTACTATTTCTTATCGCCCTTGTACAGCTGAGGACGCTGAGGCACAGAGAGTCTCAGTGACTTCCTTAACATCACACAGTAAAGAAGAGGCATAGCTTAGACTTGAACCCAGGCAGTCAGATTGGAAGGTCGGTGCTTTTAACCACAAGTGAGTGCGCTCTACAATTCTGTTAGCCCAGGGAAAAAAAATCTGGGAAGTAGAATTGAGAGATAACTAAAGGTGACCCCTTTACTCGGGGTGGGGGTGAAGACGCGTGGGGCAGAGAGTTGAAGGTGGCCCTCCTGCATCCATGCATCCGGGGCTTTTGTCCGTGATGGAGAAAAGCAGGTGGCAAGAGTTCAGAACTGACATGGGTTGGTCTCTCTCTTTTTTGTCGAATCCTCTATGGGGATGGGCAGGTCTCATAAGAGTTTTTCTGATTTTTTTTTTTTTTTTTTTGGTGTGTGTGGTACTGGGGATTGGACCCAAGGGTGTTCTACCTCTGAATTACACCCCCGGTTCTATTTCATTGTTTATTTTGAAACAGGGTCTCACTAAGTTGCTGAGGCTGGCTGCGAACCGGATTCTTGAGTACTGGGATTACAAGTGTGTGCCACCAAGCCTATCTGAGTTTTTCTGATCATTAAAGGAAAGAGTGATCCAGCTATACCACTCCTGGGTATCTTTCCAAAGGGACTGAAATCAGAGAATTACAGTAATATACGCATATCCATGTTCATAGCAGCACAATTCACAATAGCCAAATTAGGGAACCAACCTAGGTGTCCATCAACAGATGAATGGATTACAAAATTGTGGGATATACACACAAAGGAATTCTACTCAGCAATAAAGAAGAACAAACTTATGTCATTTGCAGGAAAAAGGCTGGACCTGCCGAACATTATGTTAAGTGAGATTAGCCAGTCACAGAAAGTGAAGGGTCATATGTTTTCTCTAATATGCAGAAGCTAGGGAATAATCGGGATACGGGGTGGGGGGCTTCAGATAAAAGAGGAGAAACTTCAGTGGAGCCAGGGAGGTGGTCTAGGGGAAGGGGAGGGAGGAGAGGGAGAATCAGTGAACGAATCGACATTATGTACATATGTGAGAATACCATTGTCAATCTCAATACCCTGCATAGGCAAGGGAGGGGTGGGGAGGGAGCCGGGGAAAGCTCACCAAGTGCTGTGCACATGTATGTCAGTATCACTATGAACTATATTATGATGTGAGAGTATAACGCATTAATAAAAGTAAATAATAATAGTAAATAATAAAAGTAAATAATAAAATAAAAAAGTAAATAATAAAAGTAAATAGTAAATAACAAAAGTAAAAAATAATAAAAAGTAAAACAGATAAATAAAAATTTTAAAGAGGAAGGAGTGAGCCCAGATCTGGACCACCCTAAGATGCCTTGTCAAAAAATAATGAGCTAAAAAGTAAAAATTTAGAAAGTGGGGAGTTAAAACTGCGTGTCTTTACCACCCAGGAGGAAAAAAGGAAATCACACAAACACACGCGGTGCCCCCAGCACCCTCCCGGCCTGCAGGAGGCAGGCGGTAGGAGCCCAGATGCACTTCCAACACGCTGGGGCGGGAGGGGTGAGCTCATTATTCCTGCTTCCAAAAGAGAGGGCACCTCGGGGTTCTGGGGAAAGAACAGAGGCCTCTGCCTTCCTTCCCCTGAACAATGGGCCAGAAGGAAGCGGGATGCTCGGCCGCTGGACTTCCCCACCGGAAACCGGGGACCAGCTAGGGCCTCCGGCTTCCCCTCGCTGGCGGGCCCTGGTGCGGTTCCAGGTGACTTACAGCCTGTTTGGTGAACAGACACCAGTGCTGGCTAGCTAGGACGGATTGATTTTTAACTTTATCTTAGTTGCACTTAGAAATAACAAATTTATTTGTTTGTTTGTTTATTCATTTATTTATTTATTTATTTATTTACTTACTTACTTACTTACTTTGTGATACTGGGGATTGAACCCTGAGACATTCTACCTCCTGGCTACACCCCCACTCCTATTTTTTATTCTTTATTTTGAAACAGGGTCTCACTAAGTTGTGGAGGGCCTCACTAAATAGCTGAGGCTGGCCACAAACCCGGATCCTCTGGTCTCAGCCTCCCGAGTACTGGGATTACAAGTGTGCACCACCATGCCCGGCTAGAAATAACAATTTCAGAAATCTCCATTCCTCTGAGAGGAGTGATAAAGCATTTTACTTCATATTCACCCTGACTTTACGGCGTGCGTGATACGCTGCTCGGCACTGAGAGAGTACGGAAGCACACCTGAGTGCCCTTGAGCTCTTCCATTACTTTTCTGAACCCCTTTGCTCCCCCGTACAGTAGGGACCTGGACAGCTACCCCATAGGGGTGCTGTGATATTATTAAACATTAATTCTTGTGAAGACATGTAGCACTGTCTCTCACATGCATAAGTCTCCTTGAATTTGGCATCCATTACTGGTGTTTAATTAGTTGTTCACATGAAAATATGACAAAATCCTAATATTACTTCCAGTTTTTGGTTATGATGCTTATAGGATTCATTTATGATGCAAGCAAAACAGTGTAGAATTACCAGCCCAAGGGGGGGGGCAAGGCAGACAGAAGTGCCCAGGGGTTCAGAGAGGGGACATCCCTGCGGTCAGAGAGTGAAGGCTTGAGTGAGATTTAGATATGCAGAAAGGTGAGTGAGAACCCCGGGCTTTGGGTTCCAGGTCACCTTCCCTGTTATAATTTGTAGCCCACATTGTACTCTCCAGGGACACATCAATGGAATCTGTTGTGCATCATGGGCTCTATAAATAGGAGCAGCAGATGGTTGAAGTCTGTTTTACAGATGAGAATACTGAGGCTAGAGAATGTCACGCAGCCCAACCACCTGCTTGGTTTTGATCAAAAGACCATGGGAAAAACCATTATTAGTTGCAGGGACAGACCTGTCCAAGACAGGTGCAGAAGTAAACTGAAAAAGTGATGGGGCAGTTGCGGTAACAGCGGGATGATAAGGACCATGCCAACATCAAACTGTTAGCATTTACGAGGCGCTTGTTTACTGTGCCAGGAGTCATGAAAAATGATAAATGTGTAGTAACTCGTTGGATCCTCATAATAACCCAATGAAATAGATTATTTATTTTTATCTTTTGTGGGTTTGGGATGGAACCCAGAGCCCGGAGCATGCTAGGCAAGTGCTCAACCATGATAATTGTTATTATTATCTCTCTTTTACACAGGAAAGACAGAGGGACAGAGGGATTCAGAAACTTTCCCGAAGATTGCAAAATCAGGTCTATCCACCCCAAAGTTCAGGCTCTGAAACACATGAGAACTTTTTTTTTTTTCAGTTCCTGAGTCCTACAGAGACCAGCTCCTTCTAGAATAATTTGGAAAGGGGGTCATATACAGATCTTACCTCCTCCGGTAACCTGATGGCTGTGTGACAGGGTGATGGACGGCTGTGGTCCTGGGCAGGGTGGAGCAGGAGTAAGCCTTCGTTTCTCCTCTTCAGGCTAAGCATGCTCTACTCCTCTCGACAGAACTTCCATGCCCTTCACCTTCCCGGCCTCTGTCTTCAGCAATTTAGTTTGCCCATGTCTGCCTTACAGCCCTGTACACCCAAACCAAAAGGCAGCCCTAGATGCAGCTTTACAGATACAAAAAAATCCCAGTGGGACTGTCCCCCCTATTAATTAGAAAATCATACTTTCGTTACCATCATCTCAAACTAGGTTAGGGCTTTTAGTAACGGCTAGTTTTTCTGGAGCTTGTGATCAACCAAAACCCCCTTAAGTCAAGTTGAAACTTCCCCACTCCACGGCAAAGGCATTTATTTCTACATAGCTGGGAGTTCCCAAGGCTCAAGCACATCATTTTAGGAATTTAAAAGAAATTGCAAAACCAGTATATGTGTTCCATTTCAAATAAAAGAAAACTGAAATGAATAAAGAAAAAAATGAATATTCACCGGTTCCCCGTCCTGCCCCTCTTCTCCCTAAGGTAGCCAGTTATGAACAGTTTGGAGCCTATCCTTATGAAACATATGCAATGTGCAAAGCTTCTCTTAAAAATATCATTATTTATGCCAAGTGTTAGCAAACTGTGACCCACTGCTGCTTTTGTCAATAAAGTTTTATTGAAACACAGCCTCATCCACTCTTTTGTATATTGTCTACAGCTGCTTTTATACTACAATTGCAGAGATAAATAGTTATGCCAAAAGCCATGTGGTGCACAGAGCCTAAAGTATTTGCTATTTGGCCTTTTACAGGAAACATTTGCTCACCCCTGTCCTGTGTACTACACTTCAACTTGGTTTTTCACTTGAAGAAATATGGACACCCTTTAAGTCACCACATATAGATCTAACACTTTCCTAAGAGCTATGCAATATTTCATGATATAAGTGAGCTACTATTTAGTCTATGACTTCATTATTGATGAACGCTCAGATTGTTTTTAGGTTTCTGCCCCTATGCACAATGCTGTAATCATCATCTATTTTTTTTAACTCCCTCAGAAGAAAGTGAATGCAATGAAGCCAACCAGGGGCCTTTTGAGAGGAATACAAGCCTCATCACAAACATGCTGTGCCCACCATAAGCCTCCTCAAGGGGCAGTCGTAGCCGGCCCTGGGAGTGGCCCGGCTCCCGTGGGAAGAATCAGACATTTAGGAAATCGAGTATGTCTCCAAGTGGGAGTCCTGTCCTGACAGAGTCACCTGGGTGCTCCCCAGCTCTCTGCTGTGACATTCGACTCTTCCTGAGCACCTGCTCTCCATCACCTGGCTCACCCCCCTTACCAAGCCCCCCATTAACCCAGGCACTAGTCTGTGCACCCACCACTGCATCCAGGTGGGGCTGGTTTTCTGCCACTACTAGGGCAAGCGGTCTCTTGGGACAGGGAAGAAGAAGCTAGGCACAGGGGAGAAGATAACTTTGCTTCTACCAATAGATGGAATGCACGCAGATCACTTGTTCCTATTTGGGGAGGGTCAGAGGCTCCTGCAAACTATGGGGCTTCTCCCCCAGAAAAAAAAGTCTGCTTTTCTGTATGAATTGTGCTCAATTCAGGGTGTGCACAGATGTCCTGAGGATGGTGTCTCTGGTGCGCGTACCGGGTTATGGATCTGTGCAATGCAATCACGCCTCTCACCCAGGCTTGCCCAACCCTTGTCAGCAGTTCAATCACAGCATATTTCTCTGTGATTCATTAACACTTCCCTTCCTTGCACCATTGACCTTGTGCCTGCCGTTCCAAAGGTCTGCTCTGGGCTGGCAGTCACATGCCCCCTTCTTCCTGCAGCCATCCTGTTTGGGAAGATAAACTCACTTCCGAGTCCTCAGATCAGCCCTCACTGGCACACAACAGCACCATCAATCCCACTCACTGGCTGACACCATCCTTCCTGTTGCCGCTCTCACCCGGACCTGCTTTCCTCACCTCCCCAGCAAGCCCACACTGGAAAGACCCTTTTCTCTCTAGCCCTTTGCCATCTGCAATGGTCTTCCGGAACATTCCTGAAAGCCGTAAATCTGCAAATGAGATTTTCCTTTCTGGCTCCTGTCCATAATTTGATGACTCTGTTGTTGCTAAATTGTAACAAAGCAAGCTTGGCAAAAAATGCTACAAAAATTTAAAAATGCTATGGCCCAGGAAGGTCTCCGTTGGTATTTGTGCTGCCCCCTACTGGTTAATTCATCTTATGTAGCACTAAATAAGATGAACTGCTGGAGCTGGGCATGGTGGCGCACTCTTGTAATCCCAGTACTTGGAAGGCTGAGACTGGAGGATCCGGGTTCGCGGCCAGCCTCAGCTACTTAGTGAGGCCCTCTGCAACTTCGTGAGACCGGTTTCAAAATAAAGGATAAAAAATAGGGCCGGGGGTGTAGCTCGGAGGTAGAATGCCCCTGGGTTCAATCCCTGGTACCGCGCACAAAAAAAAAAGAACTGCTGGGCAGTCCATTCTTTATTAAAACACCCATAGTTTTAGTTTTTGTTGGTGTTTAATCTTAGTCTTGGAAAGTTACGCTCATTTTGTTATTTGCAAAGGCAGAGTATACTGTGGTTCACTTTAATGTCTCATAATGTCCATTACATTGTTCCTTGTTCTTCGAGCCATTTTCTTTCCAGAAATCTGCCCTGATGAAATGATAAGAAAAGTAAACAAGAAATTACCCCCAAATGTCCATCTTGTTTTTATTGATGGTAGAAAAAAATCAGAACAAAGTAAAGTGTCCAGCAACAGGTGGTATGACACAGCCATAGGATGAAATATTATGTTCACCTTTAAAATGATATTAATGAAGAATTTTTAATGATATGAAGAAATAGGCATACCATATTAAGTAAGCAAGACACAATACCATATGGATTTTCATGTATTATAACATTTCTTTTTTGTTGTTGTTGGTTTTTGTACTGGGGAATTGAACCCAGGGGCATTCTACATCTAATCTACACACCCAGCCCTTTTTAAAATTTTTTAAGTTTTGAAACAGGGTCTCACTAAGTTGCTGAGGATGGCCTTAAACCTGCAATCCTCCTGTCTCAGCCTCCCAAGTACTGGGATTGTAAAATGTATCCCTGCCTGGTGAAAGAGCAAAGCTTTAGAATCAAATGACTTAGATTATGTCCTGACTCTGGGTCCCAGGCAAGTGGCTCAAGGTCTCCAGAGCTGTTTCCTCGATAGTAAATGGGTGTACTGCAAATAGTACCAACATCACAGAGCTGTCCAGAGGATCATGTTCATTATGCACATATGTTATTTTTAGGTTCTCTTTTTTAAGTGACAGAAGCCACTATAAAGTTTGATGGGGGGGGGATCAGTTGCTCTCCCACCACCTGGAAGCAAGCCTCAGACTAGATCTTCCACACCACCAACACTGGCTAACTTTTGTTGGTGAGCAAAAATAGTGTGATTTCTACACCTGTCTTGCATATTCAGTGAAATCCTTGCTCACTGACTGTAGCTGCTTAGATCAACCTCTGCCTTGCGTGATAGGTTTTCCATGGCAGTTGAAATATTTCAGAGGCAGAGTTGTGGACCCTTATAAATAGCTCCAAGCAACTAAGAAATCAGCTAAATACCTAGAGAGCCTTGTAGGGGTCAAGGCTCCTTACATACCTTTCACCCCAATAATAAAACAATTTAGCCAATCTACAAGTCTCACATGTTATACACTGATGGTAATTGAGAGCCCCCTTTTCACATCCGTCATGTCTATTAGCATGCTACTAATTTCACCAGCGAAAACCCATTTCTGACACTTAGTTTGCTATTTAGCAAAACATTTGGTGTTCCTTAAAGGTTAAGGTCTCTGAAGCATTTAAAGTGGCCTCTTTTGGAGTAAGACTTCCTGATACAATGCAAACTGATCACCCATAGCTAGAACTCCAGATGCCCAGGGGTGCAACTTCAAATAATGCACATAGCTATCTCACGGTGTATGCCAATGTTTCAGAGTAATCACACATAATATCTGAAACGCAAGAAAGACAGCCCAGTCACAGGTTGACACTCAACAACTATGTCGTTATTAAATCTGATGCCAAAATCCCAGGCAGCTCCATATTTTGAATTTTGCATTTCCCCCATGTACTTCTATACAGATTTTGAACTCGGATTTCCTTCCTTCCTCTCCTTCCTTCCTCCTTCCTTCCTTCCTTCCTTCCTTCCTTCTTCCTAAATGTTTGCAACAATTCTGAATATATTTCCTATGAACATGGAATTCTGAGCCAAGTCATGCAAAGCTGGTCACAACCTGCAAGGAATAGCTTTGGGGTCTTTGCCTGGCTGCCTTTGAAGTCTTAGCCATGAACAGCCGGCCATTCTAAGAACCCATTTTGCAAAACCATGATCTCTACTGAAGCATGTAACTGTTCTGCCTTCAACCCAGCAATTCATTATCTGCATTCTGCTCTGAAGAGCCGGTGCGGCCAGTGACTAGCACTCAGTGCCTGGTGCATGGCTGGTATTTAAAAAAATACCTGCAAGATTTTAAAGAGAGACTGTGGGGGGAGGGGGCAAAGTACTAGAATCACCCAGTATTAGAGGAAGAGTTTTATGAATTTTTTTTTCATTCTTTCCTAAAGTGTGGCCATGTTTACTGGGGGGGGGGACTGGGTGGTAATGGGTCTCCAATCAGAAAACCTCGAGGAGGGCAGGTCACTGCACCTGACACTCAGAAGGCCAGAAATGGCACCCGCCCCGCCACCCTTGAAGGTCTGCCGCCCCTCAGGAAAGAGGGCTGCTTTGGTATTCTAAGAGGGCTCCACTCAGGGAAGGATCTTATCGGGGAAATTAAAGACGAAAGTACTCAGCTCAGATAACAAAATTAGTTGACATTCTTCTCATTCTGCAAAGAACTGATGAGGGCAGAGACCAGCCGAGCCTCACTGAGGCGCAGAGCTGCCTGAGGCTCGCCTGGCATCTGCAGTTATTTCTTTCTGCTGAATGGCTTCTCCAGGGATGGTATGCTGTGATAATACTCCTCTTTGTTCTGGGGGGGTGGATGTTTTCCTCCTGGGCTGCCTCACTGGTTTTCAGCTTTGTAATTCAAGTTTGGTGTCGACAGACTGTGTTAGTCAACGGGACTGTGACAGAGACCTGAGGAAATCAACTTAGAGGAGGAAAGATTTATTTTGGATCATGGTTACAGAGGTTCAGTCCATGGTTGGCTGGCTCCATTGCTCTGGGCCTGAGGTTAGGCAGAGCATCATGGTGAAGGGCGTAGTGGAGGAGAGAGCAAGGAAGCCGAGAGAGAGAGAAGACAAGATATAGTTCCCAAGGCCATGCCCCTAAGGACTCTCTCCCTCCTACTGGGTTCCACCCCTACGTTTCCACCACTTCCCAATATTATATTTAATTGTGAACCCATCAATGGATTAATAGTTTATAAGGTCAGAGCCCTCATGACCCAATCCCTTTCCCAAAGCCCCACCTCTGCACATTGCTGCACCAGGGACCAAGCCTTCAATACATGAACCTTTTGGGGACATTCTGGACCCAAACCATAACACAGACAGAACCAACGTACATAAAAAGAGAATGGTAATGACAACAATAACCGGAGCTAGCATTTGTGGGACTCCTCCATGGACCAGTACCAGCTAAGCTGTGGGCATTCACAGATGCACACATAGTGTGCTCTCACTACCTGCCCGTCTGCGTCTTCTGCGTCCTCCCAGACATCTGCCTCCATCCAGGTGTTATGGTTTGAATATAGAATGTCCCTCGGAAAGGCTCATGTGTTGGCCATGCCAAAATGCTCAGAGGTGAAATAATTGAGTCAGGGCTCGAATCTCATCAGCAGATGAATCCACTGAAGGTTTAATACTTTAAATGGATTTACTGGACGGTAATTTGGGCAGGTGGGGAGTGGCTGGAGGAGGTAGGTCATTGGAGGTCTGGCCTTGAAGACTATATCTGTCCCTGGTCCCCTCGGGCCGGGTTCTGCTTCCAGGTGTCATGAAATGAGCTCAGTTCCTCTCTGCCGGCTGACTATGGACTGGAACCTTTGAAATGTCTGATACCTGAATCCTGAACAAACCCCTCTTCCTCTAAGTTGTTCTTGTCGGGTATTTGATCACAGCAATGGAAAAGCTGACTGAAACACCAGGCATTCAGGAACAATGGCTATTTCACTGAAAATGTTATATAAAGATGAGCAGGTAGACACAAAATCATGATGTAGACTGCACAGCAGTAACTTAAAATTTTTCGCATTAGCTGTGTCTTCCCACCACGATTCAACATTTCTTTCCCCTTTTAAGTGTCTCTTCATTGCTCCTGGTTCTCTTCAACACCCTAGAAGACCCTCGATTTTCAGAGCCATTCGGCACCAGCTTTCTCTTTGCTAAGCCCACCTGGCCTCTCAGCATGAGGACAACCAGGTCAGCCCACAGAACCCCAGTACCTGCCTCGAGCACTTCCCTCAGGGGGCGGGGTCTCAGCAAAATCCAGCTGCTGCATGGTCTTGCACAATCCTCAGGGCACTCTGGAGAAGCAAGGACTCTGTGATGTTATCATTCCCACTTTGCACATCAAGAGACAGACCCAGAGGTTAACTTGCCCACGGTCACTAGGCCAGATTCATACTTGGGATCTCCCGGGACGTGGGCGGACTTAATGACTCTGCCTGCTGTGCCCACATGTCTCAGTGAGCCCCAGGTTGCCCCTGCTGAAACCCATGTCCCTAACTCTCAAGCACCCTGGAATCTTTTGATCACCCCAACTACATTACAAGTGTGCCCATTGTCCCATCGATAGCTCCTGGCACACGGGAGTGCTCAGCGAACATCTTTAGCCCAGTCTGAGGACAGCGGCTGCCCACCAGAACCAGCCACACTCCCGCTGCCTCGCAATTATGCAGGCTTCCTACTGAACCGGACGTGAGCACGTGCGTGTGAAGAGGGCTCGGTTTCCTGAGCCTATCAGCCAAATAGCCGGACCACATTAATCTCTCTCTGTGCGACAGGCTCCATTTATCACACTCTGTGAACTTGGCAGCCCGGGGTGGGGGTGGGGAGCTACGTGGCCACTGTGGCCCTTGGCATAGAGGCCAGGATGCTGCTCAGCCCGGCACCACAGTCCCTCCTGTCTCCCTCCCCAGAGAGAAGCAGGGCTGAGACGGATTGCACTTGTTTATGGGCTAATGTTTCAAGGAAGAGTTGGATGGATGCTGATGAGAACTAATTAATTCTCTGGGTTCTAAGAGAGATAAGGGGAAGCTGTCTCCACCACAGCTGGCTCTGAGATGGCCCTGGAGACACTGCCAAGGCTGGCCCGGGCCCTTCGCCACCCTGCTCTCCAGTTCAAGTCCAACCTTGTTCAGAGCAGTAAGGAAAACAGCCTTTGTCCACTCGTCTGCTATTTGTATAAGAAATCATATATGTATTTATATATGTGTGTGTGTATGATATATATGTGTGTATATGTATATGTATGTGTATTTATATACATGTGTGTATATATGTATATGTATGTATGTATATATATAGACATATATATACATATACATATATATATATATATATATATATGTATATATATATGTTTGGTACTGGGCATTGAACTCAGGGGCATTCTACCTCCAAGCTACACTTCCAGCCCTTTTCATTTTCTATTTTGAAACAGGGTCTTGCTAAGTTGCTGAGGCTGGCCTCAAACCTGTGATCCTCCTATCTCGGCCTCCCAAGTACTGAGATTACAGGCGTGTGCCACCATGCCTAGCTGCTCCTCTCCCCTTTTAGACACAAATTCCAGGGCCTGCATGGAGAGGGGACAGTGTGAAGCTTCAAAGCAAAGCCCGTGAAGCCCAAACATGGGTGTGAGGCCCAGGCCTCCTATACAGGGGGCCTTGCATCCTCATCTGTGAGGTTGCCTCCTCAACCTCCTACCTCCTGAAGTTGACAGTGATCATAAGAGGACAGCGCCTGACACAGTGTCAAGTCCACGTGCACTCGGTCTTGTGGTTATTATCTGTGGGAGACTAGGAAGGAAAATGAATGCGGCTGCTGGTGTCCGAGTGGCAGGGCGGAGGGGACTGTGCCAGCCTGGGTGGCACGTGTGCCACCTGAACTTGGCAGCCTGAGCCCATGACTTTCAGGTTTTTCAAGAGGAGCCCGGAGTCCAGACTGGGCAATATCTTCGAAGTTGTAAATGCTGACAAGGAATTAAAACATGTTATTGAACACTGGGCTGCAGTGGCCTGATCCAGCTGGTGGCCTCCAGCCTGCAGGTTCTGCCCGGTTACTCCCTCCTGTCACCACCATGAATGCGATAAAAGATATGAAACCCGCATGGGATGTGAATGAGATTTTTATCATATCCAAAGTAGGATTTGACATCAAAAGGGAAGGGAGGGGACAGAGAGTTGGCAGCTGAGGCTCGGATGGGGAGTGCTAGGTTGACAGTACCCAGCCTGAGGGCCACTGCAGAAGAAAAGAGCGTCCCAGCCCAGAAAAGCTTCCCATGGAGCCAGGTGGCTGGCATAGTACACTCTATGGATGGCTATTTATTTATTTATTCATTTAATTTTTGCGGTACTGGGGATTAAACCCAGGGGCATTCTACCTCTGAGCCCCACCCCCAGCCCTATTTTTTGTTCTTTATTTTGAAACAGGGTCTCACTAAGTTGCGGAGGGCCTCACTAAGTAGCTGAGGCTGGCGACAAACCTGTGATACTCCTGTCTCAGCCTCCCAAGTACTGGGATTACAAGCGTGCGACACCATGCCCGGCTATGGATGGCTATTTAATTAAATTAATTAATTAAAAATTTTTTTGGCACTGGGATTGAACCCA
The DNA here is from genome assembly GCA_004027185.1 of Glis glis. NCBI lineage: Eukaryota > Metazoa > Chordata > Mammalia > Rodentia > Gliridae > Glis > Glis glis. The sequence goes on along the minus strand of PVJS01031002.1, from coordinate 5,973 downwards.
GGGACATTCTACCTCCAAGCTACACCCCCCAGTCCTTTTTATTTTTATTTTGAAACAGGGTCTCACTAAGTTGCGGAGGGCCTCACTAAGTAGCTGAGGCTGGCCACAAACCTGTGATCCTCCTGTCTCAACCTCCCAAGTACTGGGATTATAAGCGTGCGACACCATGCCCGGCTACGGATGGCTATTTAATTAAATTAATTAAATAAATTTTTTTTTGGTACTGGGATTGAACCCAGGGACATTCTATCTCCAAGCTACACCCCCCAATCCTTTTTATTTTTATTTTGAAACAGGGTCTCGCTAAGTTACTGAGGCTGGCCTCAAACCTGCAATCCTCCTGTCTCAGCCTACCACATATTGGCATCGCAGGTATGCACCACCACACCCAGCTGAAATAGCTACATGTTCATCACATATCTTAGAAAAATACATGCTTCTCTATGGGTGGTAATGGCATTTATTCACTCAACAAACATTCCCTGAACCCCTACCAGCCACTGGTGAATACAACAGAGAACAAAACAGAAAAATCCCTGTTCAGCTGGAGCTGGCATTATACATTTTCTTTTAAAATTAATATAGCTTTCCTTTTAAAATAAATTTAAGTTTGAAAACTACAATGCATCTCATGCACCCCTGGGATGTGCTGGGCCCAGGCAGCTCACTCACTCCTGCAAGGGGGAGGTATCCAGGCTGCACTTCTGACCCCAACCCGGGACACATTCCTTCCCTCTGAGGCTCTGCCTGCCTCTTCTCCAGTGTGCATCTCAAGTCTGCTCTTTACTTCTTTGATTGTGTTTTGAGGCTTACCCAAGAGGAAATCAGAATATTTCCATTTCAAAACTATAAGAAAATCCACTAATCGAAAGCAATGAGGCAAATCTCCATACATCAAGGAAACTTTGAATAAAAAGTGCTGATACAGAAATGTGCTGTCTGCTTTTGCATATGATACAGTTGGTTAGACATGAGCTGCACTGTGGAGAACCTCATTTTTTTAATCTACTCTATCCTATAATTATCCCGTCAAAGCTCCCACTTAAATAGACCACGCCATATCTGCATTCTCAAGAAACACCATGCACTTGAGGATAATTTGTAGATCAGCATCGCCTGGACTCCTCAGTTTAACCAACAGTGTAAACACAGCACGATGTTTTGCTGTTCTCCCCCCCAGCCTGCTGTATACCAGTTCTGTTCCTACCCTGAATAACTCCAATTTCCACCACAGGGAAACAGAGTTAACAAACTGTACGGTCACTTTCATTTCCATAAACTTGACTCATTTCACATTGTCCACCCCAACGCTCAAACGGACAATATATATTATACATTATATATATTATATAAATATAAGCCAGGCATGGTGGCGTATGCCTGTAATCGCAGTACTCAGGAGGCTGAGACAGCAGGATTGCAGGTTCCAGGACAGCCTCAGCAATTTAGTGAGATTCTCAGCAACCTAGTGAGACCCTGTTTCAAAGCAAAAAATAAAAAGGGGTGGGGGCTGGGCGCGGTGGCGCACGCTTGTAATCCCAGTACTTGGGAGGCGGAGACCGGAGGATCCGGGTTCGCGGCCAGCCTCAGCTCTCTCTCTCCCTGTCTCCCTCTCCCTGTCTCTCTCTCTCTCTACTTAGTGAGGCCCTCCGCAACTTCGTGAGACCCGGTTTCAAAATAAAGTATAAAAAATAGGGCCAGGGGTGTAGTGCGGAGGTAGAACGCCCCTGGGTTCAATCCCTGGTACCATAAAAAGGGGTGGGAGTGAGGTAGAATGCCCCTGGGTTCAATCCCTAATACCAAAAAAAGCATGTATACACACACACATACACATATACATATATGTATATGTACATATATGTATATATAAATTAAAATATATTTTATAAGAAAATTATATATGTATGCTGGGCATGGTGGCGCACACTTGTAATCCCAGTACTTTGGGAGGTGGAGACCGGAGGATCCGGGTTCGCGGCCAGCCTTAGCTCTCTCTCTGTCTCTGTCTCTCCCTCTTTCTCTCTCTCTCTCTATCCTTAGTGAGGCCCCCTGCAACTTCTTGAGACCCGGTTTCAAAATAAAGTATAAAAACTAGGGCCAGGGGAGTAGCGTGGAGGTAGAACACCCCTGCGTTCAATCCCCAGTTCTGCAAAAAAAAAAAAGAAAAGAAAATTATATATGTATATACACACACATACATATATGGGCGTGTGTGTGTGTGTGTGTGTGTGTGTGTGTGTGTGTGTGTTACTAGGGATTGAATTTAGGGGTGTTCTATCACTAAACTATATCCCCAGCCCTTTTTACTTTTTATTTTGAGACAGAGTCTCTTTAAGTTGCCCAGGTTGGCTTCACACCTGCAATCCTCCTGCCTTGGCCTCCCCGGAAGCTGGGTAGGATTGGACCACCTCACCTGGCTCCCAAGCAAACAATATGGATGGAAAGATCGCCACTCAGTACACAGATGGTAACTTAAATGAACATTCAGGGTGGAGGTCAAATGATCAAACACAATACTGTGACGCACTTCAAAAATGACACCCAACGAAGATCTTTAGTGAGTGCCGTGTTTCATTTCGCAGTCAGGGCTGGGAGAGCTACAAAACTGCTCCTTAGCAACCCAAGCTCAGCTAACAGTACTATCTAGAGCACATTCATTCATTCACCCGCTCACCTAACAAAGGTTGATTGAGCTCCCGCTGCCTTGTAAGGTTCTGAGTTAGACACTGGAATCCAAAGGTGAACAAAAAGATGCTTATAGTCAGTCTAATGTGTGAGAAAGATATGAATCAAATTATCACACAAATACAAAATTGCATACTGTCAGGAGCGCTCCATTGGAAAGGGAAGTGTAAAACAAAACAAAAGACGGAATCTGCCTCCAGCACAGGAGTCAGGATGAGCTGAGAGCCCAAGGGTAATTGGTGATTAACTAGGCAGAAACAGAGAGGAAAGAGTTCCAGCAGAGGGGAACGGAGTCAGTAAATCCCTAAGGAGAGAAGGGCAGTAAGCACAGGCCGAAGTTCCAAAACAGAGGAGAGTGAGGTACAGGAGCCAGACTGGGCAGGGCTTGGAGACCATGGTAAGAAACTTACTGGACTGTGTTCTGAGAACAGTGGAAATCCACAGAGCGCTCTGAGCAGAGAAGGTAACGTGACCAGATGTATATTTTGAACACAAGTGTCACAATTACGCCTGCCTGTTGGCCCTAAATATCCATCTTCTCTTTCTTTAGTATCCACGAAATCCACACACTACCCAACACACACACCCCCAACACACACACACACACACACACACACACACACACACGCATACACGGTCACTCAGGACAAAGACTGCATTTCCTCCTTTGGAACTAAGTGTGTCTCTGTGACTTAGCCATGGTCAATGGCTTGTAAGCAGAATCATCGGATGGGCGGGGCTTCAAGGACCTCTTAAGAGGGAGCTGGCCAATGGCTTGTAAGCAGAATCATCAGATGGGCGGGGCTTCAAGGACCTCTTAAGAGGGAGCTGGCCATTGGCTTGTAAGCAGACTCATCGGATGGGCGGAGCTTCAAGGCTCTCTTTTAAGAGGGGCTCTTTACTGTCCTCTTTGTACTTTCCTTTCTTCCATCCTGCAACCCTGAAGCCATCTTGGACCAGAAGGAAGAAGCCAGGCCTGGAGAGGATTGACAAGCTCTGTGACCTTGTGCAAACTCCTTAATCTTGCCAAGCCTCAGTTGCCCCATCTGTAAAATGAGAAAACTAAACTCTGCTGGGCTGACATGTAAGAGTGAAGGAAGAGAGCGGTGAGACAAAGAGATTGAGAATGTATCACTTCCAAGACATTTTTTTCCTGAACTCCCCTTATCTGCCCCAAAGCAAAGCCTCCCAAAAGAATTGGACTGTCATCACTCCCCTCCCAGGAGTTTCACAATCAGAGAAGATTCACTCCTATCACTGGAGATGGCACCTGCTGATGAAATCGTCTGATCATACACTGTCACAAAACTGTCATAGCTCCCATCTGTTCTCCTATGAGTCTATTAGTCTTTGCTAAAAGTCATTTATTTCCCAATTGCTGCTCTTCTGTCTCTTCCCTCCCCCTATTCGGATGCTATATAAGCTCTGTGATGATTAATTTTATGGATCAACTTGACTCTGTCACAGGGTGCACAGATATTTATCTAAACATGATTTCTGGGTGTGTCTGTAAGGGTTTTCAGGTGGGATTAGCATTTGACTAGGTGGACTCAGTAAAGCAGATCACCCTCCCTGATGTGGTGGGCACCCTCCAACTCCCTGGGGGCCTGAACAGAACAAGAGGTAAAAGAAGGAAGATTTTCCCCTGTCTTTTCCTTCACCGCTTGAGCTGAGACATTACCTTTCTCCTGCCCCCAGACAAGATTTCCACCACTGGCCACCCTGGAGCTACGACTGGACTGCCTATGTCCCCTCCAGAGTTCCTGTCCAACATCAGTCACCAATGCAACAGTATTAAGAGGTGGAGCCTTTAGGAAATGATTAGCAGCCTTATAAAAGGGCAAGGGGGAACTAGTTAGGTCCCTTTGCCTGTCAGTCCCTTCCCCAAGTGTGAATCCAGCATCCAAGGTGCCATCTTGGAAGCACAGATGGGCCCTCACCAGACATCGAACCTGCTGGTGACTTGATCTTGGTCTTTCCAGCCTCCAGAACTGTGAGAAATAAATTTCTGTTGCTTCTAAATTTACCAGTCTCAGGTATTTTCATTGTAGCAGCACAGATGGACCAAGACACCTGATTCTCAGGCTTTGGGACTCTGAATGACACCACTGGCTTCTCTGGGTCTCCAGCTTCAGGACAGCTGATTGTGGGACTTCTCAACCTCCATTATCCCATGAGTCAATTCCTCAAAATAAATCTGTCTGTCTATCTCTAGCTCTGTATCTGTAACTCTAACTTATGGGCTCCACTTCTCTGAAGAGCCCTGACTAACACAAGCCCCTTCAGTCACATGTTTCTGTGAACTCCCACATATGTACAGGAATAAAACCCTGTCATTTCTTTTGCTGAACTCTTGTCAGTTTAGCTCACGGTTTATTTCATGTGCCAAGCTGGCCAAGATTGAATAGATTTATTACAAGATTCTAAAATGAGTTTAATATCAGTAGCATTTCAACCAAAGACTGAGCTTGATGTTCTCCTTCTTAAAAGGACAAAGTTTCTTGGATTATTGGTCTGCTTGAGGTAGGATAGAAAAAAACAAAAGAAATAGGTAGAAAGGATATATAAGGGATGAACAAGGAAAATGTAACTTTAATATGGAAGCCTGTGGCAAAATTCCCCAATACCCTTACTCCTCAGCCAGGCCTCTTAGTCCCAAATTTTGGAGGAGTTTACAAGTCTTTAATAATTACCCTGAGCACTGTTGACTGTCCTCAAAGAGGTAGCTATTGATCCAACAACAGGATACACAAAAGATCTAGAAAAGTGGCCAGACACCATACTGGACACTCGTTTACAAAATAACTTGAACTGTTCATTATCCAACCTAGGAAGAGTTAGGTAGGAAAGATACCTGTTGGTCAGAGGACAGAGATCACACAAAACAGGAGTCTCCTTGGGTACTGTTAACCAAACCACCTGCGAAAAGTTTAAAGAAAAGAGCAATCTCCTCAGGCACTTTTAGCTGTCCCTGAATATTCTAAACAAAAGAGATGTCTATTGAGAAGATAGTCAAGGCCTCATCAGGACCAGGGAGATGACCAAGACACTCTAAATCAACTTGTGACTACTGAAGCGATTGTCATCCTCACATACCTCCTCCTACCCACCCCTCACCAAAGTCTCTCTCTTTTTTTTTTTTTGCGGTACTGGGGATTGAACCCAGGGGCGTTCTACCTCCACGCTACACCCCCGGCCATATTTTTTATCCTTTATTTTGAAACTGGGTCTCACGAAGTTGCGGAGGGCCTCACTAAGTAGAGAGAGAGAGAGAGAGAGAGAGAGAGA